>CAJVPY010000395.1:0-27747 GCA_910591965.1 Dentiscutata erythropus | reverse complement strand
GTGGTTAATTGATATGCTATATTTGATCCACATGGTAGACCAAATATTAAATTTAAGAGTAGCTTGTCCTAAAGGAGAACAAGTATTAAGTTCAGAGTGTAATTGGTCAGCAGAGCCACAAGGACAACTATAAGTATAGTTAATTTTGGTTCTTCTATTGGTTGGCCGTGAAGAAGATTGGGGTTGGATATTATAGTTGGAGTAGGAAAGAATTTGGCAGGATTTTTTCCAGTTAGAGAAATTGGTACAGTATGGGATCCAAATATAGTTATAAAATTAATTAGAGATTTTAAGAAGTAGCCAAATAATAAGTTGGGAAGCATTAGAGTATGAGATTTCAAAAGGGTCTAGAGATTGGATTAGAGATATAGGTATGAAGCCTTTAAGTATAAAATTAAGAGAATAAGGGTATAGCTAGGATGGTAGAGGATTGAAAGCAGGGTATGAAGAGATAGTATATATAAGATTATTTAGTTGATGAGAAGAAAGGTTAAGATTGGTATTGGTAATGGTATCATGTATTGATGAGTAAATAGTTTGAGTTAAAAGATCATAATTAGGACAAGTATACCAATGAGAAGAAGAGTTTAAATTGTTACAAGAAAAGCAATTGGGAGATATGAATATATGAGGATAAATGTTATAAAAGTATGCATGTGTAAATAGTATATTAAGTAACATTTTGATTTTGAAAGATTTCAGATGATTTAGTTTGGGATTAGTAAAATTATGTAAAGTTTTTTGATTGTTGTTGAAGTATAACCAAGAAGCATTCCAGTCAATTAGGTGAGAGAAGTAAGACCATTCTTGGATTTAGTTTTGTAAAGACCATAAAGCTAAATTATGTGTATTGCATATTTATTTAGTGAATTGTCTTAAAGGGCTATCGATAAAGTTGTCTTTCCATGATAGAACAAAGTAGAGGTTATAGGAATTAGTATAGATAGCATTTGAGAGGTAGAATGATTATTTGCAAGTAAATCTGCCAAATTGTTAAAAGTATCATCAGAGTGGGCTTGAACTTTGAAAAAAGAAAGTTGAATATTAAAGGTTTTTAAAATATTAAAAAGTGAATACCAAATGGGCCAAGAGTTAAATTTGAAGTATTTGGTAGAGTGAGAAGATAAAGTGAGGAGTTTGTTGTATTTAGATATGATCGACTGTGAATTGGTATAGATTTGTAAACTAGAGTTGCATGGAATTGTAGAGATAACAGACAATATTGCTAATAGTTCAGCTTTATAGGAAGAGGGCCAATTAGAGATTTGGGCAGAGAAGTTTTGTATAACTAGATTGTTGTGAATCTGGACCCAGCTAATACCCATAGAGCATTGGTCAGTACCAAGTTGTTTAACGGATCCATCAGTGTAGAAGGTAAATTCATGTTTGGATAAGTTGGCTAATGCGATTTGGAAGAGCTAGCAAGAAGCTTCATTGTTAAAGAAAATGTTAAATAAAGGGGAGTCAATAAATTGATTGAGAGTGATGGTGGTATTTCTAAAGGGCGTTTGATATTAGTAGAATATATAAGGTCAATATAATTTGCATTAAGATTAAGTTGTTTGTTAGCTTTTTTCCTTCTCAAGAACTGGGTAAAAAGAATAGCAGATACTTCTAAAGTACAATAGCTAGAAATATGATTAGAGTTAAAGTTATAGCCTTGACAAGATGTATAGGAAATAGGAAGTAGTGGATAATGATTAGAGATAGAAGTGTCAATATTATGTTGCCAGTGTGTTATAGAGATAGTGTTAGTTTGTGAAAAAGTTCTGCGAACTTGACCAATTACAATATACTTATTGTAATAGGATAGAACCCAAGGCTTGTGAGTTTTAGGAATAAAATTAGTTTGATATGCAAAAGGGTTGGAGCTGTTGGGCTGAAAAAGAGGTAGGATAGTGCAAAATAGATTATTTTCAAGAATAGTATCTTCTAAGTAATTAAACCAGAATGGTTTTTTGCCTTTAGGAATATGTAAAATTCTAGGTGATAAATGTAGCCAGTTTAACAGAGTTTTGTTGTCTGCTGAACAAAGTTGCTCTAGGTATAAGATATTTTTGTACCTAAGTTGTTGTTTAAAAGTATTATATTTAAAGTAATTAGAAAGAATATTTTCGAGTAGGGTGTTGCTATCATTTATAGTTTTGGGCCAGGAGAAGTCTGAGTATGCATATATGGAAATATGTAAGTAATTAAAAAGTTGTATAATTTTTAGAGTAGTAGTGTGTTTATTAGGACCATTTATAATAGGATGGGGGTGTTAAAGAATGTTAGTTGTGGACTAGAGATTGTTTTGGAGATGTTGAAGTCGAATATGTGTTGTAGTGCCAAGAGTAGAAAAGTTATTGATCCAGTTAAGAAAATTGCTAATATGGTGTTGTAGTTGTATGTCCCAAATATTGTGAATATTGTAGAGATTGTGGTTAAGAAGTGTGCTATTAGGAGTAGACCAAGAAATGTGTGCTTTGTGTTTAGCTATAGTAAGGTATTTGCTTAGAATTTGGTTGCATTTGTATAGAAGAATTACAATATTCAGTAGTTGGAATAATAACAGTGTTAATAATATAAGTAATTTGTTTATCAGTTATATTTTTGGTACCAGCAATATTGGCTAGCTAAATAGCTTCATTTTGAATTAGTTTGATTTGTGAAAAATACTTATTGTTGAGGGTAAACAGCATCCCAAGAATTTAAAAAGTTGATGAGGTGGAATAGATTGCAAATTTGAATCGAGAAATGACAAATGAGAGGAGAGTTCTGTAGAAATAAATATAGATTTGGTAGAATTGACTTGAATATTGGCCATTGAGTAAAAGGAGGAGGCAGTTTTGGTAATTTCTTCAAGTTGTGTGTTTTGGATTGGGTAATCCATAATGTGTCATCCATATAAGCAAGAACTGAGGTGGATGTGTTAAGGTGATTTGTAGAAGGATGAATAAGGCTAGTTTGATAAGAAGTAGAGAGTGTATATCCAGAAAAGTGTGTGGAAATATTGGAAATAAGAGGGTCATAATAGATTCTCCAGAATAAGGGAGTAATAGTTTCACCTTAATCAATACTATTTTTAACCAAATAGAAATTTGTAAGACCAAGATTAGTAATAACTCGGTTTGTGCAGTCAAATAAAAGATTAGTTAAGATATTAATAAGCTGTTGAGACATTTGGATTTGGTATAGAGATTTTTGAAATAAGTTAAAGTTGACTGAATTATAAGCTTTGCTCATATTCTGAGAAAGGAGCCAGAGTTGGTTAGAATTACAGTTTGCATCTTTAATTATATTATTAAGGATATGGATAGGTATAGAGGTGGAGTTACCAGGGAGTGCAACAAAGTTAAATGGTGATAGGATGTTGTGTTAAGATAGAGTAAGGTTAAGGCAGTTGGTAAGGAGTTTAGTGTATAACTTTTTGATGTGCTCTATTAGGCTAATTGGTCTAGTATTAGATAAGTTATCATCAAAGATAGGTTTTTTAGAAATAGAAAAGATACGCCTTTCTTTCCATTGTTTAGGTATAGTTTGAGAAAAAAGACAGCAATTAAAGAAAAATGTTATAGTAGTAATGAAGTTAGAGCCGGCATGTTTTAACATTTCATAGCTAATGTCTTATAGGCTACAAGCTTTGTTGTTAGGGAGTTGATTAATAGTTAGTAAAATTTCATTCTCAGTAAAGTTGGTAAGAGTATTGGAATACCATATTGGGTTGATGTTGGGTTTAGGATTATAATTTGCTTGCTAATTAGAATTGAAAATATCAGAGTTGATATGTCGGGGAGCAGTCCAGTTTTCGAAATGTTGTTGGATATGAGATTTAATTGTTGGAGGATCTGTAATAATATCATTGTCTAGACAAATATTGTTAAATTTAACTAGATCTTTGTGGCAATTAAGAATACTATTGATCATTGAAGTGGAATGAGTTTGAAGTTTAGAACATCTTTAGTTAATAGCATCAGAAATTTGTTGTCTGATTTCTTTAATGTTTTCCATATTACAAGCATGAAAAAGATTTTTCCACTTTAAGTTAGCATCGGAAATCCAGGAAGTGAGAAGTTGGTAGTAGGGAATATGTAACTCAGAGGAATAGTTAAGTGAAGAAATAGAAGTATCAAGATGATAAGGAATAGGTAACTGGTGTTTTAAAGCATGTTTTGTTTGTCAAATAATATTACCAAGTTTTTAAGACTTGAGTATAAGTTGGTAGCCTTGGAAAAGAATGTGTGTTGGAAATTACAAACAGTAAATTTTTTGTTGGGAATATGTTTTAGAGCAGCCATAATTATACTAGTTTGAATTTTATGCCAAGTAGTTTCAAGGGATTCTGAAGTGTTGGATGAGGAAGGAGTTTGATTAGAATTAAAATTGGTGTTAACTTGGTTTGAGAATTCTTCTTATTTTGTATTGTTCATAGCCTTGTAGTTAAAGACCCTTCTACGAGTACATGTTTTATATCTGTATTGGCCATGCAGAGCATAAGAAAAAGTCTAGTGTGAAATAAGAATTTTGTGATCACTTAATGAGTTTGTATCTGTATCATCAATATTAAAGGAAGTAAGATAAGTTAAAATAGTATGGTAGGCCCAGATAAAATCGATTTCACTACTAGATCTATAATTATGCCAGGTAGGAGCAGAGGAGGCAGTGTGTGAAGCAAGATTGTACATATTGTTGTATGTAAGAAATTGGAGAAGTTTATATTTAATAGAAGAGGAGTGGATATTATTAGTGGAAGCATTGAAGTCTTCAAGTACTATAGGGAGTATATTAAGAGTATAGGCTTCTTGTATCCATTGAATAATTGTGTTCTGAGTTTCAAGTCTAGTAGAGCTATTATCACAAGGAAGGTATATAGAGATAATATGAAATTTGAAGTCATATTTGAAAAAGAGATCAATTGAAATAGCATAGCCAGGAATAGATTTGGTATTGTGTATATGAGGAGTTAAGGAGTTACAGATTATGATAAAGGTTCCATCTTTTGAGCTATCTGTGCAGGATTAGAAATAGGTATAATGTGATGTTTTAAGAGGTTTAAGAGTGAGCCTGTTGCTAGCTAGTTTGATTTTAGTTAGACAAATAATATCGAGATTATTGGAAAGACAGTAATGTTCCCAAACTTGCTGTTTAAGATTCTTGTTAAAACCTCGGATATTGTATATACCCGGTTCTCATGGTTCTGCAAGAATTAGAAATACTCTGGTTAGGCGTTAGAGTATCGTCATTATCAGATTCTTCTGGATAGCTCAATAGTAAACCTATATAATTTATTACAAATAATTAATTAGAATATTAGTATTTGAAAGGTGTAATGATATAGCAAAGTGGTGAAGTTGTTACATTCCCAAGTTTGTTTAGCTATAGTACTGAGTTCAAATTCCACTTGAGATATTTCAGACAATTTACTTGTATAATAGTAACAGCTTATTCTAAATTAGGTTGGGTTTTATATCTGTAAACTGGTGCATACCAATGCCTTATATGTGCTGAGAGATATAGATATATTTGTGTTATGATAAAGCATCCTAGATTATGATAAGTTAAAAACCTACTTACAGTTTGAGAGAACCGAAATTGGCTTGGAAAATTCTGAATAGAGAAGTAGCAGATTTTATCTAACTAGGTGCTATCTAATACCAAAGGACTTATCTGACTAGACCCAAAATATTAGAAAATTTGTGCAACAAGATTTTTCAGAAAAAGAAATCTACCAATCAGGTTGCTAAGATCACTAGAGCCACTCTAGTTGTATATTCTTTAGTTATACTGATAACTACTTAACTAGTAGAAGATTCTAGGATAAGACTTCAAAGAAAAATGTTATGTGCTATGAAAACATAGTTCAAGGATCAGAAGTCCTTCAAACTTGAGCCTAATAAACTCAGGTCTGAGCAGACCAATTTTTCTGGGCTATCTAGTTTGAAAAACTAATGAGACCAAATAAAGTAAGGTGTAGAAAATGACAATATAAAGTATTGGAGTCTATCTTATAAAGAGTAGAAATAAGTAATATAGAACCAATTAGAAAGGTTGTGCTTGAGATACAAATTGTGTTATAGCTGCACCCCAAAAGGTGGTATGAGATACAAACACAATAGTGGCAGACAATATATATTAATTAGAACAAAAGTTACTTAACAAATATGCACTATCATATGTGAAATGTGTAATACTATATTAGATTTACTTTGTGAAAAACTAGTCTTAAGTTGGCTATTAATCTAGTAGTGTTACATAAATCTACTATATATAGTAGTAAGGTTATATTTAGATTAATATAAAAGATTTATAAAGATTGTAACCAGAAAGTTTAAATAAATAACCCCATAGTTTGGTTGCAGGTATGACAAATAGTGTTGAACCCCTAGCATAGCACTAATGCTTCAAGTAAACTACTTAAATTAAGCACCAAAAGTGCATATATGGCTTGATGTAATTTTATTACAATTGTAAAAATATAATATTCTAATAATAAATTGCCAATGTAGAAGTTACTTTAACAATTAAAATAAAAAATAAAAAAATTAGTATTTGAGAATATTTGCTAAAAAAAATAACTCTTTAGAACTATATTAATTTTTATTAATTAATATAGTTTTTTAGAGTTATTTTTTTAACAATTTTATTTATTATATATTTTGATATTTGCTAATAAGTATATATTTGATTAAGTTTTTATTTTTTCTTTTTACTTTTAGTATTTATACTCTAAACTAACTATGATTTAACAAAAATTTCCTCACTATAAGCTTTTTAGTGACATGCTTGACTAGTTTTAAGCATTTCTAATTAATCCAGAAGCTCAAAATTTGACACAATTTCCAACTCTTCTTGGAATTAATGTTTTAAATTTTATTGAACCTTTTCTTCAAAACTTTTACTCTGGACATGCAACTCATACTTCTACTATTCCTCAATAACCTATTTGTAATAGCTTTAATAATCTATTACAAAATATAATTTTACAAAAACTACAATTTCTTTTTGATATTATTTATCAAAATACCTCTAATACACCTTCATTTGATTCCAATATTTCATCTGAATTCTTACTTTTTACTTTAAAATTATTCTTTCCAACTTCACTACTGTTCTCTTTACAAGTCTAAACTATAAAAAAATCTTTTATTCACACTATTTTTTACCTCCACATTCTATTTCTCAGCATGCTTATATTGCAATTAATTTTGCTCATTTACATCTCTTTCTTTATAATAAATATCAAACTATTAACTATACTCAATTCTATTTTAATCTTGATCTTAAACCTAGTCAACTTAGTTTACATTTTGATACTATCTACTATAATTTTAACTCTATATCACTAGAAATCAAACATGATTCTAAATATAATATTTATATTACCTTTAATATTAATTTACAATATTTTCTTCAAATATTTTATATTTCTTCTTTTAAATCATATTGTGCACCTCTTAATACCTGGTTTACTAAATTCTATAACATTTATAAAAAACAATTTTCATATATCAATTATCAAAAAGTTTATAATCATATTAAATTTTAAACTATTATCTTTCTGTTTAATAATCTTAAACAACTACTCCCAGATTCTTACCAATCTATATCAATTAATTCACTACAAGAATGTACTGATACATAAATTAAAGCTGCTTTATATCATTTACATACCTGCACAAATTCTAATTGCAATATTCTTTCTAACAATATTACACATACATTTTATAATTTAATTTCTTTTTTCTTTAAACAATCTTTTATATAATTTCCAACTACTTAAAATATACTAACCCTGATTTAGATTTTTCTAGCTTTGAACCAAATCAATCTTTATCTGCTACATTATCTAAACTATTTTCTTTTAAATCTCTTAAAAAACTTGCTTATAAAGCAGAACAACAATTTATACAACTTAATAATACTCCTACCAATTTTAAATATGAAACTTCTTTCTTTTATACTTTTTTTCAATAATTTCTTAAACAAGCTGCTAAAAATAATAATATAACCAATTTTAATCTCAAAAATGCATTACAATATATTTTTTCAATTTCTACAAACTCTTTTCATTTTGCTAATATTATAGCTTATTTTAATATTACACAATTTTTTACTTACCCAATCTCTTTAATTTTTTTCTGAATATTATTAATCTTATTTTCACAAGCTATAAAATATATTTCCAAAAAATTTCTTATTCCAACAATTAACACAGAGCTTTTTTTATCAAACTTTCAAATATTTGAAATTCCTGATTTACTCTTTTTTTTTTCTTAAATTTTATTTATCAATTTTTTAATTATATAAAATCTCTTATTTACTTTTTCTTTCTTTTTAAACTTTTCTTTTCTTTTTTACATCAAAACACTACTATTACTTTATCAACAATATTATCTACTCTATTTTAAATTTTATTAAAATTTTAAAATTTTACAAATTTTTCTCATATCAACCAATTTTATTACTATCATATATTTAATTAACAACTTAAACTTCACTCAAATTTTACTAAGACTTGATATATTTGAAAAAACTAAATCTTACTAAAACTTTCTACTTTACACAATATTCTCAACCTCTCTAATTTTTGTTATTTTCTTCTTTTACACAAAATTTGTTCATTATTTTAAATTTACACTTATACTTGGACTTTTCTTCCATCAAATGATGCTTTTCTTGCTTTTTTTGAAGGGCATCAGCAAATATTCTTTGGTTTATATTTTGCAAATGAACTTCTAATTCTTCTAATCTTCTTTTTAAACCTCTTATTTCATTTTGCAATCTATAAAATACAATTCTATTATTTAATACTATATTTACTTACTTTTACAAATACCAAACCTATAACTAAAACTATACCTTTGTTCTACAGTAAAGCCTATACCATAAAACTTATAAAGATAATGCTCTCGAAGTGTTTTCTCAAAAGTATTCTTAGTAACTTTAATAATCTCTTTTAGAACTTCCTCAAATGGAACATATCGCTTATAAAACCTCTTCAAATTACTTTGTGTATAATGTTATTTACTCATCTTTCAAAAACTATTATCAAACCCAAAATCCAAACTTTAATTTAAATCGAACAAATTCACATGTAGTATAATATTTTACATCCTATAGATTAACTAACATATACACGTGAATAATTTTAAATTTCTTATTGAAACTCTAAATCTAGAATAAGATTTTCAAAAAACCTGTATTTTTGTTTTTTATTGTGTTCATACTCATAGTATAGTGGTTAGAGTGTTATATACTCTTTGGGCCACATATTCGTCTCCACCAGTAGTATGCTAAATCTGGTGCACCACAAAAGCATTACCAACTACATTATTAGTGCTGTTTTTATATACTTTTATTCTTTTTTTTATTTCTTTTTTACTTTTCTTTACTATTCTTTTTCTTTTTTATTATCTTACTTTTTTCTTTTACGATACTATTTATTTTATTTTTATCTTTTTTTTTCTTCTTAAACTTCTCTTCTCTTTTCTCAATTCTTTTCTTTTTTGCTTTTCTAAACTTTTTTTTTAAATCTAAATTACTTAACTCATTTAATCTTTACAAAACTATTACTATTACTATTTTTTTTATTTTTTTTATTTTTTTTTTTTATCTTTATTTAAATTCTTCTAAAAATATTATACTTATTTATATCACAAAGAATCTACATCTTACATATCCTATAGTACTTCTATAAAACTTTATACTTATCCAGAACTCATCTAGATTTGTCTAAAGTTTTCAAATCTAGATGAGTTTTGGCCACTCTAGTAGGTTTAGATCACAGATAAATAATTAGTCTAAGCTCTTATTCTTGCATATAATTTATATTTATTTGTTATTATACAAGTTAAGTTTTTTTTTTTTTTTTTTTAATATTAAGTGACCTCTTTGGTCTGTGGAACTTTTTATTAGAGTATAGACGAAGTTTTATATATAATTACAACAATAGTACATCAAGCTACACATGCACCTTTTGAATGCCTATTTAAGTAGTCTGCTCGAAAGTTCTACACTATCTGCCGTATCTGCACCCCAACTAGGGAGTACTCATTTAAACTATCTGGTTCTAACTACCTCTATCAGCCCTATAAACCACTGGGTTTTCTCACTATTCATATACTAGATTTTGGTATCACCCAATTTGGATTTTGCACTCTACCTTAGGACACTTAACTATCTTCAAGATAAATCTAATATAGTAGTACATGTTCCACACATATATTCACATGCTTGTTTCTATAACTTCTTCCTAATTAATACATATTGACCTGCCATTTTGTATTCATATCTCATGCCACCTTTTGGGGTGCTGCCATTCTACAGATGTTTCTCAAGCACCAACCTTTCTAACTAAACACCCATTACAAACTCCTTGCTCTTATTTTAGTTCTTAACAACCCCAGTACCCTGCATTTAGACCGTCTTCTTACCTGGATTCTTTATTGGTCTCTTTCTTACTTCTAGCCAGCAACTCGGAAGGGTCGGTCTGCTAGGCTTTAGATGTCTGAAGGATGCCCTCCCCTTGGTCTATACTATCAGAGTATATATCCTTTTCTTCTAGTGCAACAACTCAGCAGTTCAGCTAGTATGTTCTCTGCCATTAGGACCTGGTCGCTCGGTTCTCTGATCTTGGCCCCAGCTTGAATTCAGCCTCCTGTGGTACTCATAGATTGCTACTACCTCCAAACTCGAGACTTGCCAAATGTGTTTTTGGTTATTCTGGTTCTCTGGATTTATTGCACTGAAGCTTCTATTACTAGATAGTATAATCATATTTACTAATTTCTCCACCTTTTCTCATATTTTTATTGGCTATAGGTAGATCTTATCACTGATTGGCTAAAATCGTCTGCGCTGCTCTTGTGTGAGCTTCTGAAACTTATTTCTGACACTCATATCCAACTTTTATTTTAATAAATTTTTAGTATGTATTTTTATTGATTTTATAGAATACAATCTTTTGATCTATTTTATCTTTAAAAAATTATATTGATATATAAAATTTTTCTTTGATTCTTTGATTTAGAAAAAAAAATACCTGGATAATAAAATTTTTTCTTAAGTTTATCAAATTTTGATCCGGCCAGGTTTATGAGAACCAAAAAAACTAACTTTGCTTAGCCTAAAGGTAAATTTATTTTTATTCTAGACAAATGTATATACTTTTATTAATACATAATTTTAATAATATATATGTATATATATATTTAAAATATAAAGACAAATTTATTAATTATTACTCTAGGTGAATATATTTTTTAATACAATATATATTTATATTATTACTTATACTTTTTAAATTAAAATCTATCTTGTTTTCTAAATTTTGTATTTGGTGCACCATTTTGGGTTTCAAACTCATTACTAATAATTAATGGTATAGTGTTGATTCTTGCGCATCTTACTCTCTCCATTTGGGCCACTTGTTGAAGAGTGAGCTATAGACTATGAATATTCTGACTATCTTTATCTTTCTATTCTGCAGTGATTGTTACAAGTTTTTCTTGTAGTTTTTCAAACTCACTTTTTATTGTATTAGTATAATTTACAGGTGAATGAGAAGAATTGAAAGAATCAGAAATATTAATCTCCATGGGATATTAAAGTTGAATAAGTTGATTATTTTCTTCTGTGTTATCTTCTAAGATTTGAAGTCAGCTTAGCATAGCAAATATATGCTTGCATGGTAATTGGCATACTCTGAAATTATAGCAAGTACAAATATATAAATTAGTGTTTAAATTATCTTTATCATTGCTTTTTCTAACAGAATATTCAATATTAGCATTAGTTATAGAGGGAACAATCCAAGTATCTGAGCTAATATTATAAATATTATTTTGATTGATTTTTTTGTTCCTTCAATTTCTCAGATTTGTTGTTGTCGTTGCTGTGGATTCATCTTTTCAATATTCAAGTCATCTAAGAAAACAGAAAAGCCCAAATTCTGGAGTACTATTTCTACAAGTAGATATACTTCACTATCGAGGCATCGTCTAGGTCTTCCTCTCATATATACATATTTTAATTTTCTATAGAATGTCTCTATTAAATTATTTGTATCCATCATGTTTCTAGCAACTCCCTTAGACAAACCATCCATTTATTATATTTGGGCTTCCACCACCTTTCAAAGTAGTCAGCAAATTTATTTGTAGCCTCAATGTCTATTTTTAGATAGTTTAGAAATTGTATTTAAGTAGCAAGGACATGGACATCTTTATTATATTGGCTATAATAAATTACCTGGATAACCAGGTAATTTAATAATACTCAGGTAGAGATTTTTTAATCTCTAAAATAGATTGTTTTTTTTTTACAAATTTAATCTTTACCTATTTTTCGCCAATTGTTAATTGCCTCTGTAATTTGGTTTAATGCTTCTGAATAATTTCACCCTTCAGTTTTCATTAGATGCTAAAGATTTTTACAAATAATCATTTTGTGTGGATCTCTATTAGCACCACAATTATGATTTAGATTTTGGTGACAGGAATGTAATACATAGAAATAGCACAATAATACATTGCTGTTAGAGAAGCATTTTTTAACTGCCTTAATTTCTTCACCAGCATCATTGACTATGAATATATCTGAATTCTATTCTCTGTTTTTTATTTTTAAAAAATTATACCAAGCTTTTAATGTAATTGATTCCTTAAACTTACTAATTAAAAATGTGACTGGGTAACCATTTTCTGTTATTGGGTGTTGTATAATGAGTGTGAAGAGATGTATCCATGTTGATTTAACCCATACGTGCCATCTAAGTACACTACTCTTGCAGATTTTATTAATTCTTTTTTGCTTTTCTGTTTGAAAAGCAAATATAAATCCTTTATCTTCATTGTTTCTATTATCAAACAGGCTATATCCACCTGCACAATTTAATTTCTCTTGCCACTTTATTAAGAATTTCAATTTATTATTATCAAGGTAGATGCAGGATTTTATTTCATTATGCATTATAATATAAATATTGTCTTTTGTTACTAGACTATCCCGTAATGACTGAATATTTTGAGACCTCACTTCTTGTTCTAGAAGCTGTACATGACCTTGAAGTTCAACTCCCTGATACTACAGAAGCTGCTGTATACTATGAGTATCAAGTCCCTCCAGAGCACGTTGCTTAATGAAATAGCATATATTATCAGATAGAGGAAGCATGCATAAGTTTGATAAATGGCTGGGTTGATAGTTATTATACTTATTAGGGTTCCTCAAAGTCAAATCGAATCAAATATTTTGTCAATTTGAATTTGATTTTATTTGAAATTTCTGTATTTGAATTTGATTTAATCGAATCAAATTCAAATCAAATCAAATTTATTTTAAGTATTTTCAAATCAAATCAAATATTTTGTCAATTTGAATTTGATTTGATTTGAAATTTCTGCATTTGAATTTGATTTGAGATCAAATATTTGATCAAATCAAATCAAATCAAATTGAATTGCAGAACCCTAATACTTATAATAGTGTTGCAAAATTACTGTTGTTGAATTAACTAGGAATGCAACCTTAATATTACTTTTACACCCATATTTTTTTGATTCTTTTTATGCAAGTCATGATTTTTTGCTAGAATCTTTTCTAGCAATACTAATATATGTTCCATAACGATGACAGTACCATCATTCTGTCTAGTTATATTTTTTTCTAAAGCCACCTTCTTTTACTTTACGTTTATGTACTAAGCCCTTCCTTCTCAAGATTTTTAATCCATTCTTTATAGCTATCAACAGATAAATAAAATGTTTTAAATTTCTCCTTATTATTTGAATCCTGTAAGTTTTCATTATCATCATTTATTTCCCATATTTCCTCGACACTGTTCGTTGCATCCATAATTCTATCAAGAGTTTGTCAAGCTCATTGTTACTGATATCCATATCAGATTTCTTATCAATATCAAAGATCATATCGATATTGATTGGTAATAATCTGTTGAGCTCGCTTGATGACATGAGAAGAATTAAAGCTAAGTTATGTTCAATTTTTAAGATTAAAAAAAAGCATGAATTTATAATGATTTATTTAAGGATTTAGAATTCTGATTTATATTAAAGATGATTTAATACTACTTTTATAGTTTTTAGATCTGATTAATGAAGAGAGACTTTTATTCTGCTTTACTACCTAAACTACTCTTTCAACAAATTATTTAGAAATTTTAGCATGCATAGTAGTAATTTTATTTCATTTATTTTTAATTTTATCTTTTCATGAATTCAGAATACATTATATAGACTAATTGACTCTTTATAATTTGGCATGAATATTATAGAATGATTTTTTTCTTATGAATTTAATATATATTTGGGGAAATTACATATTAGATATTCATTTATATATGGGATAAGAGTTGTAAAATATTAATTTTACAAAATCACAATATAAATGTGATCTTTAACTTTTCTCTTACATATTAAACAATTTAGCATAAATTTATATAGACTGATTATTTACAAATTTGGCATGCATATTATAGAATGATATTTCCTTAAATTTATATATTTATTTTTATCAT
This sequence comes from Dentiscutata erythropus, assembly GCA_910591965.1. Lineage (NCBI taxonomy): Eukaryota > Fungi > Glomeromycota > Glomeromycetes > Diversisporales > Gigasporaceae > Dentiscutata > Dentiscutata erythropus. Next base: position 13,232 of record CAJVPY010000395.1, on the reverse strand, counting down.
ATAGGCTTAGAACTGCGTTTAGAGATTTTTATACATAGATATCTATTTATTTATATAGAAAAGGAATATATAAAAATTAAATTTTCATTAAATAATTAATAAAAAAAAATTAATAAATTAATTAAATTGATCTAGTATTGCAATTGAATTTATGCATTAGTATCCACAAATTAAATATATAAAATTTTGTATGCAATATGCAAATTATTAAATTCGTTAACTAAATTTAAATTTATATATAAGGACTAGCATTAATTTATCAATAATGTCACGAATATTGAAATAAAAATAAAAATACTTCACAAAAAGAAAAAAGTCTTTAAAAATATAATGTCTCAAATAAGAACTTAAAATATAGAGTGTCACAACTGAAAAATAAAAATCCAAAGAATGATTGCGCAGATAAATATGCTTTTTATTTTTTTTGCATAACTATTGATCAATAAATTAACTAAAAAAATTTAATTGCTAATAAATATTTATTATCAAGAAACCTTTTATTTATTTTTTTGTATATTACATCTTGCTAATTTGCTTATATACAGAATATCTAATAGTTTCTATAATATACACACAAAATAATATAGTCACATAACAACTCTTGGTTCAATATAGTAATTAAAGATCAAGTAAAACATTAATATGAATCAATGCTTAAATCACACTGTAATAAATATTTCCAAGCTCTACAATACAGCCAGAACTCTCTAAATGCAACTCCTAAGTACATATCCTATGAAAAGCCTCTTTAAAAGTATGTTTTTTCTTGGGCCTGACTAATATTACATCTATAGATTTTTATCTCCCTAAATACAATACCTCTCTAAGTGCACGTTTGGCTAAATTTTTATATATAGTCCTGTCACATTGCATTTAGAGAGATCTGACTGTATATTTAAAGTTACTATAAATTAAATATTTAGATCAAAAGATTTCAAAAGAAATAATAAATAAACTTTTTCTAAATTTAAACTTATGCAGTTCGTAAAGTTATTTTGATTAAACTCTAAACAAAAATTAATAACAAATAGACATCAATATTTTGTGCAAAAAAATAAAAAAATAAAAACTTGAAAAAGCAAATTTAGAAAGAAAATACTTTTATTAGCAGTTAGTAAATGAACGTTGCAAAGTGCAAGTTAGAATCAGCCAATAAAATAAAAGTTAAATGCGAGTGTTGGAAATGAGTTTCAGAAGCGCACACAAGAGTGGCGCAGACAATTTCACTCAATCAGAGATAAGATCTATCTATGGCCAATAAAAATGTGAGAAAAAGTGAGAGAAATTAGTAAATATGGTGTGATCAAGGTTATAGATTAATCTAGATCCAACTAATAGAAAGCCGTCAACCATATACAGATTTATTTTTCGAAATCATCACCAGTAAGATTCGAACTCTAGATCTGCCGCTTGGAGAGAGTGATGACTAGACTACTACACTAAGTCATCACACCTCTTACAAGTTAAGTTTTTTATATAATTTTATTATATAACTACTTATATAAATTATTCAATAAAGATACGAGCAAGGCCTCATCTTAATATTAAAAAAAAAATAAGTGTATATATTTGGATCAATAAACTTTTTTTTGCATAGCATTCTATAAAGCTCTATTTTTTGGTGACTTTGATTTATATTCAAGCTATAGCACTTTGTAGTAGCCTATTTTTACAATAAGTTAGATAACTATAAGCTACTAAATATTTAATTTTTATTATTGTTTGATATTTATCAATAATATTTTTATTACAATAATATCTTACAATTGAGTGTCTTGCTTTACAAATATTTTTTACTACTTGACTATTAGAATATACACATTTTTGATTTTTTTTTTGTACACAACCAAGATATATTATCACTTTTTCAACTAGCTGATTATTTTTTTTGTGCATATAGACTTTTCTTAATTCTAGTAATAACAAGACTCAGATTTAATAGATAAAAGAAGAAATTTAGCTATATTATAATATATTTTTTCTTATTGCTTTCTTGGTTTTTGCTTGATATATAATTAATTGATTTATTATTAAATTTAAAAGTTTCTAAAAATTTACTTGACTATTTTCATCAATATTTTCAAAACAATTGAATATTAAATTTTCTAAATTTTTTAAATTAAACTAGCCTTTATCTTTATCATTAATAATTATTATTTTAATATAATTTTTTTTTTTTTTCTTTGATAACCACGTACTAAAATTTTATTAAATGTATAATGCTTAATACAAGACCAAACTACTTAATAGAGAATTAGACTAAAAGCTGGCTGTCTCTTAACAATGCCCAACCTTGGTTATCGCACTGATATTGGCCACTATACCCACATACGGCATGGCATATTTAAAGATATAATATAGCCGGGGCTCAGCTTCCACCTCAGGACCTCTTTTCACTTCCAATTCTTCCTTCTTCTCAAGGGGCACGAGACAAAAAAGGGGGAAAAGTTTAAACCAAAAAACAAATATAAAAATGACTAAAAAAAGAAAAATAAACACAGATTTTGAAAAAGAAAAACATGAAAAAAAAGCTAAGACTCTAAAGACACTATTATAACCTATGCAAGGTTGGTAAAAATTATATAACAAATACAATATTTGTATATCTATCTTGTAAAGGTAAAGCTCCATCTTAGCATTAAAATTTACTTTCCGACCTTCCCACCGAATTCGGATGGCTTCGTTGTCTAATTTTAATATAATCATCCTCAGCTATATTTTTATTTTTTGTATTATCTAATTTATTTTTATTATAACTAACTTTTCTAGATTTTTTTTTTTGGTCTAAATAGACATTATATAAAGAAAATACTTTTATTTCTCTTCTACTTGGATAGGTGAAATCAATAAGGTCTTTGTGTTTGTTACAATAAGAGCATCATTTGGGAGAATTATTAATAATCTTAGCTGTTTAGTCTAATAAAGCCATAATAAAATGTTTATTATAAATAGTTTAGTAAAATAATAGTATATAATTATAAATTAAAGTTAATAAAAAATAGAAAAAAAGAAAAGCAACTGGATTGAAACAGTAAAGTAGTGTAGTAATAAGATAAATATTTTTAAAGTTTAGGATAAAGAAGAAAAAAATTTAATCAAATGTCTAAAATAAATGAAGACTGCAAAATAGTACAAGCAATATTAAAGATATATTATTTATAGAGATTAACAGAATAGAAGAGTTACTATAAAGTGTATAAAAAAAATTTAATAAAATTAATTTTTTACAATATTATCAAGCTTTTAAAGTCTTTTATTTTATATTTAAGTGAAAAGCTATTATATATTTAATTTAACAATTTATTATTGTTTCAAAAATAGATAATACAAAATATTTAGATTTAAAATTTTTATATCAATATTTTATTAATTTCAATAAATTACACTAATGTTTAATTCCCAACTATATGGTTTATAATATCCCTTAAACTATAAAGCGTATATATTTGTATGCTAAAATTTTTAAAGACTTATTGCTTAAAATTTTATTAGGTCTTATCTTCTACTTTCTAAGCTAAAATAAAAGTGTATTACATGTTAAATGTTATTTAATTTCTATCTTATAAAATTTTTTTCATAATGTTTCAAAAATTAGTTATTTATGTGGATTGTAATAAGATCATAATAGAACTTTGATATTCAAATTTAATACTAAAAAAGGAACCTATACATAACACTTATTAAAATTCTTCTCAATCATCACACACAGGTTTCTTTTATAATTCAACATTAAAGTTGATTATAGATAATTTGTAATCAACTTTATATAATTGGTTTTTGAGACAATGCTATAAAGATATGGCAGCCCAAAGTTTGGTTTACAAAGCATATTTCATAGCTATTAGGTAAAGTTTTTTATATTGTTTAGGCTATACAAAGTATTTCACATTGAAACTGTGAGTGTGCTATGTGACTTAAGTTTATGAAAGTCACTATAACCAATTAGAATAGAGGTTTTATTAAAAAAATTTTTTTTAAAGTTCTAATTTTTTTCTAAAAATTTTAGTGTACAAATTTGTACACTAAAATATACAGTTTAAGGGATAATAAAAAATTTAATTTCTAATTTAATTCAAAGATATATTACTCTATTTTTTGAATTATTTAATACAAAGATATATTATACTATTTTTTGAAGGCTATATGTATATATTAATTAATTTGAAGATATATTTTATACTATTTTTAATCACTATATATGTATATATTTATTTCAATTTAAAGATAAAAGCTTATATTTGAAGATATATTGCTTATATTGTTAAGACCAAATTTCAACCCAATTGGTGCAAAATGTTTTCTAGCCCAATTGGGCTTGAAGATCATAAAACTGCCAAATTTTTGTACTATCACTTTGCTACTTCAATCTTTAGTATAACTACCAAAATCAGTTATATAATTGCTATTAAAATCTGTAATCTTGTAATTTAGTATATATTATATCGATATATAACAATAAAAACTTTTATTAAGATATTAGAGCTCTGATATTTATTACGTAATATTTTAAGAGGTGGTGTTAAGCATAAGGGGGATTAAGATATTATGACGAAGTGGGTATTGTGATGAATTTGGTATATTTCATGATCCAGTGGTCAGAATTGAATAGTTTATATACCATTCGATTCGTCTCACTATGACGAATCGAATAGTGCCAAATTCATTTATTTCTAATCACTGGATCACGAGATAATTCTGATTCGTCATAATATTCCCTTTGTTATTATTGTGATGAATTTGGCATATCTTATGACCCAGCTATCAGAATTGGATAGTTTGTGTACCATTCGATTTGTCTCACTGTGACGAATCGATTGGTACTAAATTTGTTCATTTCTAATTACTAGATCGCAAGGTAACCCTGATTAATCATAAAATCTCTTTGTCATAATATATAGAATATATTATGACGAATCGGGATATCTCATGATTCAGTGATCAGAATCAGACGAAATTTACACTATTCGATTCCTCTTATAGAGAGGGATCGAATAGTATAGGTTTCATCCGATTGAGATTACGGGATCACAAGGTAATCCCGATTCGTCACAATATTCATACGGCCAAAATTTTCTTATTTTTTTTAAAATAATTCAACTTTAAATATTTTGTTATCCAATGATATGAATCGAATGATTTTGGTATCATTCAACTTAGCTCAATAAGACGAATTAGATGATACCAAAATCATTCGATTTTAATCAATGTATCACATGATATGATCGAAAATATTTAACTTCGTCATAATACCTTAATCCCTCTTATATTATATTAATATCTTATATTACACAAAAAAATTATATGATTTCTAAATTGGCCAATAATGTAGATTTTATGTAGAGGGGAGGGGAGTAGCCCTTATAGTAAATAGATATTATATAATAAATATCAGTGCCCTTATAATAATTTAAAATTTTTATTATAAAAATTTTATTATAAAAATTATATTGTGTAAGATATTATAATGATAAAATTTAAAATTTAATTATAAAAGATTTTTATTGTACAAAAGACTAATATTCAGTTAAAATTATTTTGTAAGCTTTGTTATTTAATTTTATATGCTATAGCATAAATTTTTTTTTTTTTAAATTTAGCATCTTGCCAATATTTATTAAGTATAAACTTATAGGTAAAAATGCAATTTTGACTAAAGTTATCTAAAGCCCTTCTAATTTACAAATATTAACTAACTCAGCTCTTTGTGACACTGAAGTGTCCAAATAATTCATGTTTGATCTGCTATAGTAAAGTTTATCTCAATATCAAAAAACTTTGCAAATAAATTCCTCCATACATCACTAAATAGTATTTATAGCCTATTAAAATCGCCTCCTTATCTAACCTTCTTCTTTTAGCTTTCCAAGCAGAAAGATTTAAAGTCTCAAACTGACTTATGAAAAACTAATACTAACAAAAAGAGATAAAAGGAATAAAACAAAAAAGGAAAGAAAAAATGCCTAAGCAACAAGAAAATAAATAAAAAAAAACAAATGAAAGAAAAAGAAAAAGACAAGAAAAAAGTAAATCTATAAAAACACTATTATAGCCTATGCTAGGTATAGTTGTAAAAATTATATACCTAATTAAATTTAAACAAACCTAATTTTTAAATTTAAAAATCTTGTATATCTCTATTGTAAAGCTATACCTTATTGTTAAAATTTTCTTCAGACTTTGATATCTGATCTGTGTTATTTTATTAACCAGAGCACTGATTAGTTCATCACGTGCCGTAGGTCATTGTTGCCCAAGCAACCCCATGTTTATAACCTACTTCATTTGTCTGAATATATAAAGAGTATTCTGTTCAAATTTAAAAAATAAACAATGCTGATCTTTTGGAAGAGTAAGCCAAATTTCCACTTTTTGATAAAAAATTTGGAAAAAAGGCAGAAAAGCAGAAAAAAAGATAGTAGAAAACACTTGGCCAAAAAAAAAGAAATATAGCTTAAAGAAAGCCTGTTCTTTACTGTTTCTCAGTTGTTTCTCAACTGTTAGCTTCATCGACAGAAGGCTTGAACTATTTTTACCTTCATCTATCTACCAAAATTTCATATACAAGGACACCACCTTCTGCCAGTTATTTTATATACTAATGCTTTTGGCTTGTATGCTAAATATATAAAGGAGTCCTCAAAGAAAAAGAGAATATTGACCTTTATAAAAACTACTCTATTGATTCACCTCACTACAGGTTATTACTATGCTCCAATATAAAAAATAGATTTTCTTTTTGTTGGAAATTTTGGTCCAAGTGATCGTTAGAAAGAGTTGAGAGCCAGTAATTCACTATAGTATGAATTATCAATAGAAATATTCTTGTTTTGTTTATTTCAGGTTTTAAAATTTTTTTTGCTTATTTCAAGATTTTTTATATTATCAACTATCTTTTAAATCAGTTTGATGCTTGATTCAATATTTTCAACTATTCTCTTTGCTATAAAAGATTATAAAACTTTTCAAGATTAAGTATTTATATTAAAATAATATTGATAATACATTTATTATGTTATATATATATAATTAATGAATTAGATTTATCTGTACTAGAACTAGTACAATGTACTAGTTCTAGTATAGTATTAAATTAAAATTATCTATTAATTTTTAAAGTTAATTACCTTATTAAATATTATTTTAAATTTAAATGATTATATAAAAAAAGTTTAATTTTTTTTTTTTTTTTTTTTTCCTTTGATAACTGCATACTAAAATTTTATTAAATATTTACTACTTAATACAAAACTAAGCTATTTAATAATCTAATTAGACTAAAACTCGGCTGTCTTTTAAGATGCCCAAGTTTGGTTACCGCACTGATGTTGATCACCATATCCTATATACAGTACGACGCATTTAAAGATATGATCTAGCCTGGGCTTAGCTCCTATCAAATATTTACAATCTTTTAGTCTACCAACTTGGTGGGTTAGAACTTAAAATTCTTTGTCTTACCACCACCTCCGACAAATATTTTACCTCCGACTCTATCAACTGATCCACCCCTACAACTTTTACTCGCTTATTTGTTCTAGATTGGTCCTCAATGCCGCTACTCTGACTAGGTACGATATTCTCCTTTCCACGAGATCTTTTTCTTTCTTCATTTTTCTTTGGTCGTTTTTCTTCAGCTCCAATATTATTTTCTTCTCCCATGTGACAAATTTTCTATATCTATCACTTCATACCAATCTATGAAAGCACTCTTGTATGCCAAAACTAGCTGCTTTTAGGGTTTCTAGTGCTATGGCTTCATTTTCTAGAATATTATTTAACCAAAAAAGTGTGCTACGTCTAAAAAGACCTTTTGATAGAAGACTCTGTGCCTTGACTCTCTTGACTAAAGTTGAATCGAGAACAGCTCTCTACAGGTTTTGTACTGTTAAAGCTACCCTATAAACTTTGTCCATCGATGCCCAAGCTAGACTAATACTGAACTTTTCTATTTCCCACCATGTCTCAGCAAGTGACTGACACTGCATCAGGTGATCTGCATTTTCTCTTTATTATCTTCACAAAGGACACAGATGGGATCCAGGTAAACTGAGAGTTTTCTTTTATATAAGACACTTTTCGTTGGGAGTGTTCGTAACAGATTTTTAACATATCTGACTAATCTAAGACTCTTTTTGGTTGAGTGATAGTTTATTATTTACAGTATTAGTTATATTTATTTAGTATTAGTTATTATCTTTATTATTGTATTAGTTATAGAAATATTATTGGCTAGTTATATATGGTATAGTAATGCTGCACAAGTGCCTTCAAGTGCCTTTGCATGAGTGCCTCCAAGTGCCTCTATACAAGTGCCTCTAAGTGCCTTTATACAAGTGGCTCTAAGTGTCTCTATACAAGTGTTTTTGAGTGCCTCTTATACAGTTTAGCTGTTATACCTTTTATATGTAAAAAAGTTATAAAAAGAAAGCCTTTTCTTCTTCTACTTAAGTTAGAGAGTTCTCTACTTTCTCATAGTATCTAGCCCTATCTTTCTACACTTCTTGTCCTTGTATAAAGTAATATACTCCTTCTAGGGTAAACCTAGTAAGTGAGGTTATCCTCCTTGACTTATAATAAATAAAGTATTAACTTATATACAGTTTCTATGTCAGACCATTGCCTCTTGCTAGTGGAAGTTAGAGCATACTCCACTTCTACTCTATATACACCTCAATAGTAGGATCCCTGCACCAGATGACCTTGTTACCTTGCTACATAGTAACCAAGAAAGCTGTAGCATTGTAATATTATTTTTGCTAATAATATATGAAATTAGACTAGCATTAAGGTTAGGGTTAGAGCTAAAAAAAGATACAATATATAGTAAAATTTAGCAAGAAATTTTTTTAATTAAAGTATAAAAGGCAATTTCATAAGCAAAATTTTGTACTATTGGTGATTTTTTGAAAAAGTCTTCAATTTTATGTTACAAAAGGTTATACCTAATTATGTGATCTATATAGAAATTTTTCTTTTTTGGGTTTGTATCACTTGCAGAAATAAGTATATACATTGTCATCCTCCAAGCAGCAGGTCTAAAGTTTGAATCCCAGGAATGATGATATTGAATAATTGACCTTGTATTCAGTATAATTGTCTGCCAATCAGTTGTTAGATATACTATTTAGAATAGGAGCTTTGGTGCATAAATCTAGATAATCAGGATGATCAATATCTATTTGAAAAATCTAAATAAAGAGGTAGCTAAAACTTTTAACAATGCTACAAAAAAAACTAAATTTAGAAGTTAAAACCAAGAATAATAAACCAAGTAACAAAAGATCCCTAAGTAGAGGGATCTATCAACCAAACTACTGATTTGAGAAACCAAAAATTAACAGAAGTATATAATACATACTAACTGGGTTGCCGACTTGAGAAACTAGTAGCAAGAGAGCCCTACTCCTAGTAAACCTGTAGATTAAAAGTTCTAGGCCAACAGGTACAAGCTAAAAAAGATATGCCAGGTGCTCTAGAGGACTGAAATTTCAAATTGAAAAAAAAAATATATGCTATAAAATTATATACCAAGGTAAGATGAGCCAAAAACATCTAGAGCTAGGTTAGAGTCAAACCTCTAAGTTGTTGGTTGGAAGTAAGAAATGAACTAGTTAGGGAATTACAGAAAAAAAAAGTCTAAATATGGGTATTGAGGTAGAAAGTAAACTTTATAAAAGCATAGTAGTTACTAAATTATACTGTGAGTAGAGGCTGCGAAAGATCAGGCTGGCCAAAATAAAGCATGAAAGGCTCTAATAGGTTTACCTTGAGGATACCTGTGCATCTGCTTATCAGAGGAATGCAAGTTAGTAATTAGTCAGTGCAAACTTACAATAAGGTGCAGTCATCCTAAGGCAAGACTGCAAATTCTAATGCAGCTAGCAGATATTAGTACACAGGTTACTAAAAGCATAAAACAAATATGATTATGATCAGAAGGTTTAAATGGGTAGTTCTAGTTTGGGTTGCAGGTATAGGCATCTAGTGTAAATGGTGTCAAAAGCACAGTGGCTAGTTGTATATTCATTGTAATCATTGTAGTACTCTCCATTAATAAAAAGTTGCCAGGCCAAAAAGATCATCTTAATATGAGAAAAAAAAAAAAAAAAACTTATTTAAAAGATATTTTTTGTTTCTAGCCAAACTATTTTTAGTATTTACTATTTTAGCTTTTTATAATACAAATATTATTTAACTTACATTATATTAATTTATTCTGATTTTAAAATATTATTTTAAGGTTTAATTGTAAAACTATCAATTTACAAATCTAAAATAATATTATATATATAATAATTATATATGTAATTTAAAAAGTAATATTTTAACCACCGCCAATTCTAATTGGATGTGCTTCAGTATTAAACACCCACTCATCTAAAGAAATTAAACTAGTATTACTAAATATTAGATAAAGATATTTTAACGTTTCTGCAAAGAAGAAACTTTGTTGTGAATTATTCCAATCATTAATTAGGCTAGTAACATTATTTAGACCAGAAAACCCAGTAGAGGTTTTACAAAATTTGTTAATAGATTTGAAAATGTTCCATGCCCAATCCTTTAGTAAGAAAAAAAACAAACACTGTTACTATTTAGAATATTGGTGTCATATACATTAAACATAAATTGTTACCTGATATTTAGGATCGCGAGTGACTCGATATGCGTAAAAGATACTCTCAACGACTTCTACAAAATAATATTTAGAATTAAATTGCATGAAAAAGATCAGAACATACTCAAAATATAGCTACCTGGTCTTAATATGTATGAAGAATCTGTAACAAAAAAACCATGTTTTTTGTACATTACTTTCTGTATTTTATTAATTTTACTACTGGTAACGCCACTCGGTGAAATCCAACCAAATCCTTCAGGGCTAATCATAGTATTAGTTCCAATGTAGGTATTATAGCATGTAGCAGTTACGTTAAGCCCGAGATTAGTCAGGGATGTATTGTTGAGGAATTTTCCAGCTAGAAGGAAATTTCCTCCAGCAAAACATGCCTACAAATAAAAATTATTTATACCGTAGTAAATTTAGATAAGGGTATCAAATCGAATAGAATATTACCAAATGACCCATTTCGAAGAATGGTTTTCCATTTTTCCATTGAGCCAAATAAGTGAGGTTAGGAAATCCTTTTGCGGTATAAACCAACTTTTCCATAGTTGTCTTTACTGCTGACATCCACATATCAATATATTGTGAAGTTTTGCCTTGAATCATTATATGTTGTTTCAATAGGTACTATTAATTTTTCATGTCCAAAAGTTAATAAATTAATTTATATATTTATTATAATTGAAAACAATATAGAATAATTTTTGGTTTACCTCATAGAAACTGTCACCTAATCCTCCCCAAGTCACCCAAGCTATAATTCAAATGTTATCACATGATACAGTACATTTAATATAAAAAACGAATTTTATGACGGTAATACCAAATGAAAACTTAGGATTTACGAATCAGGCTGATACACTGTTTATTAACTAAAATTGTAAACTTCAGTTTTTCATTTGGCATAGCTCGTGAAAATATAAAGTCAATTAGTTTATACTTGTTGTGAAATTTCCAGTATATGGATCGATAAAAACAGGATAAAGACCAGGTAGCTCAGTACTTTTTCTTTGAAGAACGTCAATTACTTTTTGAGCCTACGGAATGAACGATAAGTTATATTCTAAACATAATAATGATAAGAATATACAAACAACCTTTTTTAAATATTTTGAATTTCTGCTCAACTCGCTTAATCTCCTGAATTCAAGCTGTAATGTTCCAATATCTGCGAGAACTGAATTGCGACCATATCCACCGTGCACTCCTTTTTTTTTCACCAAATCCACCATTCCCATTGGTATTCCTGTGGGTGTATCAAACGCAGGTAACAAAACATTACCCAACTTTATAGATTTGTTTAGGAAGAGGTCGTCTTTTGTCAATTCATATGCAGAAAGCAATCCTCCTATTATATGGATGAAAATACAAATTATTGATAATGTGAAACAAAGAAATGCAAAAAAAAAAATAAGATACCTAAGTATCGAATAACGGTTTCGAAAACGTTGATTTTCGTCGAGCCATTATTTACAGTAAATTCCAAATTCTTTATAAACTCTCTTGAATCATTATATTCAATTCCCATGATGATCATTGTATCCAGAGAATCGACAATGGTTACACCCCATCCATTATAGTTATCACTTGTAGTATTTGTAACCGGTTGAACCTCATCGTGTCCCCAAGCGTATTTTTTATATCCTTTAAATGCATATAGGAATGCATTTTTGATTTCATTTGCGCGAAACTGATTGCTAGATTCGAGTGAAGCATGTTGAAGCGATGGAGGTTGGGTATATACTATACTCGCAGTACTTAAAATTAAAGTAATGACAAGAAAAGATTGCATCATCCGAAATTATTGTTCACAAGAAAAAAAAAAACACGAACTATACAGTATATAAAATAATATGGTACGTACTGTATTACGTATAATCTTTTTCATCGAATTTAATAGCCTGTACGTAGCATTAAATAAGCTTATTCCTAACTATATATTTATTACGTATAAGGATACGTTGCTTAATAAATCATCATTAATACGTGAGTTACATTCGGATTTAGAATTGTTAAATAGTAATCTGATTCTATACTTAGAAACAGAGCTGTTTCTGGTCAGTTAATTGTCTAAAAAAAGACTTTAAAGGTTTTATTTTAGACCAGACTTGTTTGTCCGACGGTGGGAATTGATATTTAACCAACGATATATAATACAGTACAAAATCTTTAATTCATTAATCTGCACCGTTTTCAAGCACTTGGTACGATAAATTGGAGAAAAAGTTTTATTAATCAGACTCCTATAGATTATAATTTGAAACAACTTGAATGGATGGTCCTATTAAAATTTAGAATTATATAAATTAACTACTCCGTCAATCATAGGGATGGAAAATGTTTTAAAACGGAATGTTTTAAAACATGTTTGTTTGATTTAAAACTGTTTTTTAATGATTTAGTAATTCTGACGTAACAATGGGATAGTATTTATTTAATTGATTTAATACATTCTGACGTAATCATAAACGTAACAATGGGATAGTATTTATTTATTTAATTAAGCTTGAACTTTACAAAAGTTACGGAAACTGACAAATTTGGTCGAACTACGCCTCGCCAAAAGTGTAACTACTGTGGAGAGGACTTTGTAGATTTAGTCGCT
>CAJVPY010000394.1:0-27783 GCA_910591965.1 Dentiscutata erythropus | reverse complement strand
ACAGATTTCTAGATCCAACCGATAATTGACAACCGTAAACCGTAGCACAGGCTATTTTTCAAAATTCGTCGTCCGTGAGATTTGAACTCTAGACCTGCCACTCGGAGAGGGTGACGACTAGACCACTACACTAAGTTGCCACACCTCTGGTATAATTTATAATATGCAATTGGGTTTTAGGGGATTAATTTAGAAAACACAAATTTCATTTTAATCCAATTTCATTATAACCTGTGACAATATCGATTACATCTTCAATAGTAATAGACTCTTTCCCCTTTATATTAGCTAGATCATTGTTTATTTTTCGATAAATTTCTTCAGAAATTAGAACCACTCCAGATGCGTCTAAATTTTCAGTATCCTTAGTGCCGTCAGTTAAGAAAATGGTTGCTGAGCACGAGGCATTGGGGTGTCCAGTGTACTATATTAATCAAATATATGTATAGTCTCATATAAACAATTTTGTGAAAATCTATAGTAAAATACCAAATTTTTTAACAAATTTATTGAAAAAATTTAAAATAACAAAAAAACCGCTTTATTTTTTTAAAATATAGATCTTGCTGAGTAAATGAACAAAATTTTTAAACGAATTAATATGTAAGTTATGGAAGAGACCCAATTTAAAGTCATATAGATATCTATATAACTTCAAATTGTATCTCTTCCGTAACTTACATATTAATTCATTTAAAAATTTTGTTCAGTTACTCAACAAGATCTATATTTTAAAAAAATGAAGTGGTTTTTTTTGTTATTTTAAAATTTTTTAATAAATTTGTTAAAAAATCTGGTATTTTACTATAGATTTTCACAAAATTGTTCATATGAGACTATACATATATTTGATCAATATAGTACACTGGACATCCCAACGAGGTGTCATTGAAAACAATTTCCCTAACTCCTCCTTTAGTAGCTTCCTATATAAGATTAATTGAACATCTAATAATTTCTTTTTTATTTTCTATAGTTTCGACCATTATTCTTTTAACTGTGTGATAATAAAAAAAAAAAAGTGAAAAATCAATGTGAGTATCAATGATGAATTTATATTTACAATTTGACTATTGTTGATTAAAAATTTAATAATGGTGATGTTAACTGACATACTTATGATTTTGATAGTTTCTTAAATTACGTTGATTAATTTTCTTGTTATAGATTAAATCAATGTAAAAAGATTTATTATATAATCATAACAATTTTAAAATACAGTGATTAATAATTTTTCTTAATAGTTCGTTTTGAGCATGCACAAAATAATAATAATAATTACATTGTTATATAAATTGTTTTTTTTTTTTTCTAAGCTAACTAATTTTTAAGCATAAACAATAACAAGCCTTTATCATTATATGAAATTGTGGCGTTAAGCTGTTTTAGTTGCGGTCCAAATTAAAATTGATTCGGGCCGTAAGGGAACTGTCACTTATTGCGTAATTATTGCCCCTTCCAGAGTCATTCATTTGACAATTACAAGTTCTAAAGTAATCAATCGTTTGACAATTGCAAGCTCTAAAATAACTAATCGTATAGAGTTTATATTATGATTACTTTAGAACTTGTAATTGTCAAATGGCTGACTCTGGAGGGGGCTATAATTACGTAATAAGTGATAGTTCTCTAACTCTATTCACATTAAATATTTTGCAATCGCTCGTTATAATGAACAGACCATATAAAAACCTTTCACTCGATATAGTAAATTTACAAAAATTTTCCTAATTGACTCGAAATGTTCACAACCAAATCATTTCGCAATAGTGAGTGATTTGTATATCCTCAGAAAGCATCAACCATTTTTCAAATCAAATTTCAACATTTAGTTGATTAATTACATGACTTATTTCAGCATCCACCAGTGCCGAAATATACACAACATGTGAGAAGTTATTATACAATACAAATATTTATATTCTGATTTAAAACCTGGTTAAACTGAAATTTGGATGTCGACATAGTTTAAGAAACTTCATATTAACGTTAAACTCTAATTTTTATGCAAAATATTAAAAATAGCAATTAAATATGTGGGCCATTCACGTCTCTAGACACAATAAATAAATCTAAAAAATTTACAGTTTTAACTTTTATCAGCTAAAATTTATGTTTAACATTTTATAGAGTAAAAAACTTTTTAAAAATGTTTTTTTAATATATTTTTATATTAGATAAAGCAAAAATAAAATGTTTCTAAAATAGAATCTAGATCCGGATATCCGGTGGTTATATAGCTGTTTGAATTTGTGGCAGTATGACAGAAGTTCTTTTTAATTGGCTAAAATGTTAATGATCTTCATTAAATGTGATTGGTTAATGTTTTAATGATCCTCATTAAATGTGATTGGCTAATGTTACTTATCTAATCACGTTTTCATATCATTTCGATAGCCAACTTTAAAACTTTGATTTAGTAAAGCTTAAAAAGACAAGTTATCTAAAATCATTTTTGATCTATTAATTTATTGATAAAACAGTGTAGCGAATTCATAAAAATCTTTATTACTTAGCAAAGTTTGGATATGCTAGAATATTAGTAGTATCGCTTATGACATTTTGCAGATTTGTCTGCAAGGCGAAGTACGTATATACGTAAGAGGTAAAATTAATTGACATCCAGTATATCATAATACATAAATAAAAGGCATACCCAAAAACAAACAAAGAAAAAAAATTATCACGTCCGTAAAGAAAATATTAATGCTATAGTGTTAAGGCCAAAGTTATTAAAATGAGACCGAAATATTTTGGCCCTTGTTTAATTGTTGATTGCACCTATACCAATGTTAACTTTCGTTCAATCACAGAAGTTGCATATACCAAATATCAAGAAAAACGAACACTAGAAACATACCCTTACCTCAAGCTTGGAAACCAACTCTGCCACCCACATTATTGTAAAATTGTAGAAGGTGACAGAACCCGATGAAAGCATAAATTAAAAAAAAAAAAAAGCTTATTAAAAAAAGACAAGTATTAGAACTGATAGAACCAATATCAACTTCAAACAAAAATATAGGTATTTTTTTTTTTTTTTACTTTTTTTTTTTTTTTTTTTTTTTTTTTAACAATGATTTTATATTATCTGTTATTAAGATACATTCGCTTCAAATATAAAATTGCTGACAAATGCTTTGTACCACCGACAACATTAAGAACATGCAGGTTTGGAACTTGATCCGATAAAATTTGAACAGATGATAGAAAGTATTGAACCCCAACTAGAATGTTTTTTTTTGGCGATATGATAAATGCAATCATTCCAACAGAACGCTCGGCTTATAACATTAATGAGGCCAAAAAGACAATTGTTGGATTATGTTACCAAATGGCAGGTTTGCGCAACAAATTTGTAAACCAACATAAGCTGGAAGTTGGTTTATATTTAATGGGATTGGGAGCAACATGGGAGGCTATAGATACAATTTCGAGCCTTGAATACTCAGCATGTGCTAAAACAGTAGAGGAATTTCGAAAAAAGATTCAAAAAGAACATGTAATAAAAATAGAAGAGCATTTTGTAAATCATGTAAATTAAAATATTAATTTAAATTGTGTCTTGAAATGCATTTTGTATATAAATTCAATTATTTTATTTTATTTAATTTTAATTAGAAAAATTTATTTCATGTTTACAATATCGACGATTATCACTCAATACATGAAAATCGCAGACCTGACACTACATCAACTTTAATGGCAAAACATTTTGCTACTTGTGTAGCAAAACCAGTTTTTAAATGCCTCTCTGTACCGCTAATATTTAATGGAGTGTCAATCTATAATCCAGCAAATGTCGAATCACCTAGAATTTGTTGGTACTTGCTTAAACAGTATATAGGAGTTTTTGATATATCTTATTTGGATTATTAATCACTTCGAGTTTCACAAGGTCATTTAATTATTACTAAATATGATCAAATAGAACTATTAACAATCCATAGCTATGCCGATAATATTATAGAACGTAAAGAAGAACACTCAATGAATGGGCTTAAATTGGTGGGGTTTAAAGAACAACACTTGTATTCACTATAAGATTATATTAGCGCTTTAAACATGATATTACTAGTTAACAATAAAACAAACCATCTAACTGGATATGTTGCACCAATTGTCGCAGATTGGCCTGGGCAGATATTCATAAGAAAAGCATTGCATATGCGAATATTATCAAACCTTCAAAATTCCTTTCCACGTGAACTTGAGGCATTTTTGCCTATATTAGGTCCACTACATTTATCATTAAACAGCAGAGAACAAGTCTTAATAATTTACCATTCATTTTTTGAAAAGCTGTTTCATTTCGTATTTGGAGAGCGAAAAAAATTAGCAAAAAAGCCTCATCCCTGGAGAATAAACTTTAATATTAGAGCTTGCACAAAATGGATAGATAAAAATCAAAAGCAAAATTATTGAAAAATTTGGTCAAACATGTAAAGACATTGAGTATCGAATGATGATCGATTTACTTGACAATTTAATCCTGTCAACACTAGATATTTATGCAACTTTATTTTGTTCAGGTCAATTTGATGCATATGTTGAGACTGTGTTCCGAATTTGGACATTTGCCCTGTGCTGGAAAAGAAAGAATTATAATAAAGCCCTCTTTGTATTTTTGTCAGATATGTTTTACTGGATGGATACTAACCACCCTTTTTTAGATATATTACAGAAACACTTGGCAAGTTTTAATGAATACTATGTTGAAAATACGCATAGCCGAATCCGAGCAAATATGTCTCATAATGCAACTACCGATAACATTATAAAACAAGCATATGTAATCATGAATCACGAACCCACATTTAAAGACACATATAGTAAAGTACAAAGATATCCGTATAGTATAAAAACACTTGATTTTTTATATAATAAAATGGCTCTTTTCCTTTTAAAACATTTTAAAGAAGTGTTTTATAACCGTGGTATAAGTGTTCTGATAACTACTAAGGAAATTGACAAGTAAATTACAGAGAAAATTACAAACGAAACTATTAAAACAAACACCAAGAAAGCTGCTACTACCACTACCAAAAAAGCTACTACTACCACTACCAAAAAAACTACTAAGAAAGTAGTTAATAAACCCGCCAAACAACCTACTAAAAAAACTACAAAAAAAACTACAAAAAAAATCACCCAAAAAAGAAAACTAGAGATATACTATCTTGCCACTTTGAAAGAAAAAGTGGACACTTGACACCTTCCAACGGCATATAGCACGTCACGTCCTCCAAGTCCTGAGTTATGCAATTTCTGCAAACTTCCATTAAATCATAGTGATGTAGTATTAATTTGCGGCCACGGTTATCACACATACTGTTATAGTGAAAGGTGTGTCTACTGCGAAGAATTTTACACAAAAGGCATTTTTGAAAATGTTAATTCATTTTGAAGCGTATAGAAAAAGGAGCAGATACACTTACATCGGAAGAACTTGATGATGATGAAAATAATATTGAGGAAGATACGGAAGAACAACCTGAAGTAGAGGAGGCACAAGACATTTCGTCTAGTTTGGCAATTCAAATTGAGCAGATAGAAAGTTGGTAAAAAAAAAAAAAAAAACTAATTTAAAAACGACCAAGCAAAGTAAGGATATCGATGACTATATTAAAGAATATGAAAATATAGTTTAATGGGTTCATTTTAATAGATTAAAATAATTGGTAATAAAATATTTAGTACCGGTATAGCATAATATGGTTAGACGATTGTTCAGAAATGTAAAAGTTTTTTAGAAAAAAAAGTTTAAATGAGCATGTATATATGTATATATTAACAGTTATTTTGAAAACTAACGTCTTACCAAAGTCTCACAAACAAAGCGATCGTCATGATGGGTCTTCACAGCACTATTTCATAGCACTTAAAAAACGTATAGGCAAAGTTTCACAGCAAACTGACGATTCCTTTGATGTGCCGTCATATGACAAACGTTTTTTCTTATTAATTTATATATATAAATTTTTGTATAACATATGTTATTAATAGAACTTCTGTTATGCTTAAACAAATTGCTTTCTTTTTAAAGAGCCAATCCTGCAATAAATTAGTTAGTAATATATAATCCAAGATGAAGGGTTAGCCTTAGTAGAATTTGCTATAATTCCACTGTTTTCTGCTAGAGTTTCTTTTTGATTATTTTCCTAAGAACAGTTGGAGTTTAGATTTACTTCCTTCCTAAAGACAGTTTTAGTGTTTCTGGGATGGTTTTCAATGAGATTTCTGCTAGGAGGCACCAAAATGTTACAATGCTATAGTCTTTTAAGTACCAATATAGCACAGTAACAAGATCACCTGGTGCAGTAATATACTTTATGAATATACACGAGGTGGAAGTGAAGGGTTGAATTACTTTACTAGCAGGAGGCAGATGATTTAAGATAGTAACAGTATATAACTTTATTAAAATAATAAATAGTAATAAGTCTTACCTGTAGAAATTACCCTAGAGAAAGAATATTACACTTTACAAGAGGAAATGAGAGAAGTATCTAATGCTATGAGAGGGGTATAAACTCTAAACTGAGCAGAAAGAGCAAATACACTCTTTATATATCTTTTACATGCCAAGCCAAGGTAGTAGAGAGAGTTGAGGGCCATGTTGAGGGAGTTGAAGGCCGTGTTGAGGAAGTTGAGAGACTTGAAGGACTTGAGAGCCATGTTGAGGGAGTTGAGGGACTTGAGGGCTATATTGAGGGAATTGAAGGCTGTGTATCGTCTTTGATACTACCTTGTCTATTTTAGCTACAGTATGTGCCACAGTGGCTCTACTCTAATATTTTACTTAATAAAGTCTCTGTTAACTCTTATACCAATAATAATAATATATAATACAAATATAATAATAAATATCTGATATAAAATATAAGTTAATAAATATAAACTAAATAATATAAAATATAAAATATTGTAACTCTTTCCAACAATCACTTGGTCCAAATTTTCTATGAAAGAAAAGTTGTTGTTTTTTTGCTAGAGATAGGTGCTGGGGTCTAAGTAGCCCTAAAAGCAGAACAGTTTTTATAGAGGTCAACTTTCTACTTTCGGGACTCCTCTATATATTCGGCAAGCAAGCCAAAAGCGTCAGTATACAAGATAACTGGCAGAAGGTGGTGCCCTTGTATATGAAATTTTGGTGAAAAGGTGGAGGTGAAAAGTCCAAGCCTTTTGTCGACAAAGTGAGCTGCTAAGAAATACTGGAGAATAGCAAAAAGCATATTTTCCTTAAGCCACACTCTTTTACTTTGCCCAAGTAGTTCCTACATTACTCTTTTTCACCCTCCTGCTGTTCTTACAAAATTTTCAACAAAAAGTGGGTAATTTGGCTTACCCCCTCCAAAAGATCGGCATTGTTTACCTCCCAAATTTGGACGTACCCAGGAATACAACTAGGGTTGCAGCCCAAACCTACTAGTTTGGAATTTTGTAGAATCCCAAATAGTATTTACTAGGTTTCACAAAATGCCTCTAATTTGCCATAATGTCAAACATTCTGACATATAAATTATATTACGGTTTGAAATCCCAAATTTTTTACATGTAAAATCATGTTTGGGACTCATCTTAAACAAAGAGATTGTTTAAAGCCCAGCAATTTGCCAATAAGATCACAAAATTTTGACATCAAAACACGATTTACCTTATTGTGCATACCCTTCATATAGCTAACACTTCGTATACTCTGTTTTTAATATACATTACTCTGGATATATCGACAATTTTTTTCATTAGCAAAAAAAATTTTGAAAATTTTTTGATATAGTAAGATTTTACTATGTTATTATATTTAGCTTAAATAGTATTTATATTTAAAACAATGACTAGGTGAGAAAATTAAACATATCATCATGGTATTATAGAATTATGTTTCCTTGATCACACATTTCGATTGTATTTACTTATTGCATCATTTAACTCATGCATACAATATTTCGATTTTATATAGAAATCTCAAATTATAAGAATAGTTTGTCTAATCAGATGCATTTAAATATAATCATATTCTTCGTTGCACTTCGTTCTTGATATTATCGGACAATCAGTTTCTTCCTAAGTTTTAAATTCTGCTTGGTTATTACCTGGCTAACATAAAATAAACAAACAATCATTTTTATTTGCGCTTACAAGTAAAAGAGACATTGATATTCCCAACATTCAAAAAAAATTTTTTACGTGTTTTTGGCTTAACTATATTTAATTAATCGATAATCGATCCATCCATGGTTCTTGAATTGGATTTGATCTTTAGATTATTAATCTTTAAACATGGATATACCTGATTAAAAATCAAAATTTGTTGAATAATTTAAAGATTAACATTAAATGCAGAATATTTATTTAATGAATTGATAGTTTTGAGTTTGACACCATTTACCGAAATGTGATACATATTTGGGTTTTGGTTATGAACCCAAACTAGGTAGAAATGCCGATTCCCAAACCCAAACTAAGTAGAAATGCCATAACTAAAAAAAAATATTTGGGCCGCAATGCTAAATACAACCATATGCCTTGTTTATCGATGGATACAATATGCGACGTGGTCTATGGATACGGGATCTCCATGTGACTGGGATCGGGTCTCTGGCATAAGAGGCATCCGGAGGTTGCCGGTAGTCGGATAATAAAGGTTTTATATTATAGTTGAGATATACAAACATTGTAATTGTTATAAAATTTTTCTTAAACCTGGCACGGGTTATAATAGTATATTTCTTCTTGTTTTGTTTTTTTTATTTCGTTTCCCCTGTGCTATTTCTTTATAGAGGTAGTTCTCTCCTTTGTCAGCTCTTGGGCTTTTCTCTTTGTGTTTCTTTTTTTTACATCTCATTGTACTCTCTTTTCTTTCCTTTAAAAACAACTCTTTGTTCTATTTGTTTTTTTTAGTTAGTTTTCTCGTTTTGTTTTCTTGGTATTATTAGTAGTTTTGTATAAGATCATCACTTTCTTTTGCTCTTGGTAAAGAAAGGAGATATGAAGGGAAAAGCTTTGACGGGCTGACAAAGTTTATCTAACTTGTATACAGGTTGGTGCGACAAGTCGCAGTTGGGCACGTTTATTGCAGCCAGGTAATGTTAGGCTCGCAATTGCGAGACTCTCTGTTTTTTGGTTAGGAATGATATTTGTATTGTTCGAGAGAGCTTAGCTCTTATCTGAAATATAGTTCCAATAAATTGAGCACTGGCAAGGCTGTCAAAGACTTAAAAAAAAAAAAAATAATAAAAAAAATATATATATAAAATTTAAATTATGTGCTACTTTAAACTAATCTATGAAAACCTGTTTCACAAAATTACAAATATTATAAGTACAGTTATAACTATCTAATGTTAATTACTAGTATTAGCTTATCTGATTACTAATTTAAGTACCTATATGCAACCTGCTATATGAGATTTTACCTTCTTATAAACTATTTTGCAATTAGACTAGTTTTTAAATCACTATATAGTTCTCAAACCTATTGTATTATATATATTCTGCTTATATACTACTATACAATATCACTAACCAACTTCTACCTTTTATCAATTATTACATTACTCCTAATTCATTTCTTGTATTATTTACAAATTGGTGTTTTTCGAGTGGATACTCTTCTTGCTTTTAGTTTAGTATCTCTAAAGGAGCTACTTTAAGTTCTAATCCATATTTCAAACCAGGTGCTGCTATCATCATAAGACCTATATCTCAAGCCACCTACTATCACCATTAGGAGAGTTATTTCATGTCAATTCAAGTATTTATGTCATATACCACCAAATTAGGCTACTGCTTCTTTTATATATTCCCAATTGATATAGTATTACAGAAGTCTAGATTCTTAGAATAGGAGTTAAATACTTTATTTAATTACTATTACAAGCCAATAACCTGGGACTCACACTTCTGCTATATTTTGTCATTAATTTCTATATAGGTTGTGTAATATATTACTTACTAGCTGTTTTTATTTTTGTACTACTGAAGTGCTTACTACTTCATGTTATTCTCTTAATCAAGTCTGTTACTAGATATTGGTGCTACTTAAGAGCCACCTCTTTGAGATTTATATGTATAGTCTTCTGCAGTATTACTGTTCATGACTCATATTATATATAATGCCTATTTTCTTTATAGCTCAGGTCTCCTTTTAAGAATTCTTTATTGGTCAAATATATACATTACATAGTCTTACTGCTATAGGGTTTCATATTTGAAAGCTTTTAAAAGTTATAAAGATAATTAATTAAATTAATTATCACCAGCTGTAATCGAACTATTGACTTTGTTTGTGGAGAGTTAAATGTCGACCACTAGACTATAAAACCCTAACTTATAGTATAGCTTTATAATAAAGATATACAAATATTATATTTGTTATCTAATTTTTTAAATTTAATACAAATTATATTATTTCTGTTTTTTTTCTTTTTATTGTTTTCTTTTATTTATTTTTTTTTAATTAGTCTCTTAAAAATTAAAAAAACAATTATAATAAGGTAGCAAGTTCTAGTATAGTTAATATTGCAAAGCCTTTTTATAAAAAAACAAGTTTAACAAAGTTTAATATAGTGAGTTACTTTTAGATATCTTGAAATAACTAGCTAGTTTGTATTTTTACAAATATTATATAAAGTTGTAATAAATATATAAATAAATTTGTAATATAGTCATTCTCTTCTATACAAATATGTAATTATAAATAAGATTATTAATAAATTGTTTTAAAATTTTATATGATTATATAAAGGTTGTAATTATATAGAAAGTGACTATAGAGGAGTACAACTGTATAATTGCAAATAAAAATAAAAAAATAAAACCTAGTTACTGATAACTTTAATAATATATATATAGAAAATTATAGATAGCAACTTATTGCCATAGTGATCCATGTGATTAGCTATTCATTTTAATAATTGGCAATCATATATAAGATAAATAGAGGTAATTTGGTAAAATTAGTAAAAATTCCACATAACTTATTATTTATTGGTTCTAACTAAACAATTTTAGTACAATTCGATTCATGTTAATAAGACAAATTAAATTGTACTAAAATTATTCAATTTGGATCACAAAGTCATGAATTATTGACAAATGTATATCACATAAATTGGAAAAGGATATTGTGATGGATAAGGGTAATTTGACAAATTACAGATATATTTTGTGATCTCGTGAATGAAATTAAACAATTTTACCACTATTTGATTTGTCTTACCTAGACGATTCAAATGGTACAAAATTGTTCAATCTTGATTACTAAGTCATGAGATATTGGCATTTGAACATGTCTGAATATAATATATTAACTTATTTAAAAAAAATTTAATATATTATATTTGAATATTAATATCTCATAACCCAGTGATCGAAATTAAATGATTTCTGTACCATTCGAATCGTCTTTGAATGGTAGTAAAATTGTTTAATTTTGACCAAAGAATCCTGAAATTCTGCAATTCACTAAATTATCTCTGTTTACCTTATACAATGATTTTTTTTTATTATTTTTTTTTTGTTTGTTTGTTTGATATTTGTTTTTTTTCTGATTTAACTTTTTTTTTTTTTTTTTAAATATAATTTTGCTTGGAGCTGTCATTTTGAAGTTTTGGAACTGTTACTGGAGTCATCATTGGAGTCGTATCAGAGTTTTAAAGCTGTAATTGAAGTCATATTAAAGCCTTGGAGTTGCTATTAGAACCTTGGAACTATCATTAGAGATTGTGGATTCTATTCTTTGTTACTGTGTCTTTTTCTTTTTAGTTTTTTCGAGTTCTTCCAGTTTGTCGTTTCTTGTTAAATACTTTTAGTAAATTTTTTTTTTGGTTTTTGGTGTAATTTTTTCAGCAAGATTTTGTTATCATTATTTTTTCAGTAAGTGCTTTTAATTATTTTGTCTCTTCTTCAGTAAATTAATAGGTTTTTGAGTTCTTGTTGTTGTTGTTGATGGGTTTTCTAGTAAGTTCTTAGTTGGTTCTTTTGGTAGGCTTTTTAGTTTTCTTGGTTTTTGCTATTTTTATCATATCACTTGTTGGTTTTGTTTTTGTTTCTTTGTTTTAGTTTTAATAAAAAAAAATAGTTAATAAACTCATCAGTTTTAGTGAATTCTCGTTATTGTTGATAGGTTCTTTAATAAGTTCTTAGTTGATTCTTTTGGCAAGCTTTTAGTTTTTTTGATTTTTGCTATAATACTTGTCATTTTCTTCTTTGTTTCTTTGTTCTATTTTTAATAAAAAAACAAGTTAATAAACTTATCAGTTTCTTGATTTTAATAAAAAAAAAAAAGTCATGAACTTGTTGTTTTCATTCTGGTTTCTTCACCATTCTAATAAAAAAAAAGTTTTTATTTCAAGATGCTGTATTGTTTGCTATTATTGTGTTCTATGAAGCTGCAATCCCTTAATGCCGTAAATCTATATTTCTTTAATGAATTCATGCAATTATCTTTTCTAAATACTTATTTAAATTTGTGTTAGGGTGTTAGAGTGTTAGGGTTAGGTTGTTAAGGTTAGGGCATTAGAGTTAGGGCATTAGAGTTAGTAGCTGTAGATGGTTAGTTTCTATATATAAAATTTTATTCCTATTATTTTCAATTAGTACTTCAAGACAGGTTTAAATGCTTGTTTTCTTGTATTTTTCTTTTTTTTTTGTAGTTTTTTTTGCTTTGCTCTACATGTTAGGCTGATCCGGGATCATCACATTTTGTGAGCTTTATCACGTGATCGAATTTGATTGGTTGATCACAGGTTCACTATGGTGATGAGTTGCTATAAAATAACACTATATATATATAGTATAAAGTTTTAATTTAAGTTTTTGTAAAGTTTTTAAAGGTTTATTTAAAGTATCTGACACTATTTGTTTGATAAAATTTTGAGATATAAGTATCTTGGTGATAATTACTACTAGTTATAGGTAGTAAGACTCTTAATTTTAATTTAAAATTAAAATAAATTTTTTTATAAATTATATAAGTGTTATCAATAAAAATAAGACAGATTGATATTTTTAAAAAAATTATTATTTTAACTTTCACAGAACTTTGCAAGTTTTTTTTATAAAACATTTTATAAATTTGCATTAATTAGATAATTATTGTTTAATTTTCTATTCTAATATATATAAAACAAGAGTTTTTAAAAATAAAATAATATTTTTATCAGTAAATCGATTACTATAAGAATTTCACATGACCAAATGAACAATTATAAATTTCTTAGAACACGATTAGGGATCTGCAAATGCCCATGCCAGGCAAATTAGGCATCAGGCCGGCACTAGTACCTTGAACCGTGCCTGCGTTCCTAGGCACAAAATTGCCAGACACATTATGGGTACGGGCAGACACTGTAAGGGCACAGGCACCAATGTTGCAGGCACTAAGTGACGACTTATGCCTGGCACTTCACATCTTTACTTATGAAAGTTCTTGGTCACATTTTTAAATCTATGCCCATACCGTGCCAACCCATGCCAAACTTTTGTGCTTGTGTCCATGCCCGTGCCAAATTTTTGTGTTCGTACCTATGCCCGTGCCTAAGATTTTATGCCTGCGCCTTGCCTATGCTTTTTGTTAGGCATGGGCATGAGCCCGACCTGCAGATCCCTAAACACGATACACAATCTATTAAATCTTCTTGCCGCAATCAAATAAACAATGTATGGATATCTTTTTTCCTGAGAATTGAAACACGTAATGCTTACGTATGACGTAAATCGTTATAGGTTTCACCGTGTTGTAACATCGGAGTTATTTGCAAATAATGCAAATCAACGTAAGCCACAAAGAACTTGAACACAAAAAACTATAAATAGATACTTTGTGATGTGTTACTATATATGCGCGCACACTGTACGTAAGTACGTATCGAATAGCATCGCGTAACAAGGGCTATGTAATAAAGTATAACCATATTAGGTATGTATAACAATGTAGTAGTCGATATACTAATTAAGGGAAATGATACAAATGGAGTAATAGACCAAAATAAGGAATAACGGCGAAAAAAACAACTGTAGTATAACAATAAGTATAAAATCATATGATGACATAAATTGAAAAGATTTACAAAGCTTAATACTTAAAAAAGTAAATAATATAAAGACAAAACAATGATAAGTTTTGTGTTTAGTGATAAATAAAAATAATGTAACATAAGATTTCAATTTTCGGAATTATTAATTATAATCAGATAAGGAATTGATCCGTGGCGTTTGCCTTCTGACTATTTACTAATTAATTCGGAACAATAGGAAGAGAAAGACGGATTATCAGTATACATATATAGTATATACATATTTTTTTTTTGTACATAAGTACTTCCATGCAACAAATAAATAAGTCTATACCGATAAAGTTTAATAACCAAAAAAGAATTTATTAGCATTCATTGGTGGCTGATCACCTATTATGTACAATTATTACAATTATTATGTACAGCTACTATAGTTACTACAATTGTTACAAGCCACCGCGGCAAATAATATTATTAGATCTTGTTGAACGGGCTGATTATTCCCGTAGTAATGACAAATTTTATTAGTCTAGAATTATTAACAAACAGTATAATTTTTTCTTAAAAGTTTAATTCTTATACAGTATACCATATGAAGACTAATAATATACTGTAGTTACTTTTTTCATTTATATGATAATAATAAATTATTTGCCTTTTTCATAAACAATCAATTATAGAGATTTAGAATTAAAAAAAAAAAAAAAGCCATAAATGTAAAACTTTTAATCGATTATAACCTTTATTTATGACACGTACACGTGAATTCCATATTAATTGCCGTCAGATCTTGACAAGTAGACTAGGTGCAACAGTACCAATAAAATCAAAAATCAAAAATCAAATTTTGCTATAGGTACGCGACATTTTAATCATAATAAGTTAGGTGTAACAGTACCAACATATTTTAGGAATTCTAAATAATCCGAAAGTTCCTTTTTAAGAAATTTATAGTAGATTTATTTTTCTAAAACAGTTTTTCAAAGTGGGATTTAACTTGTTTGTCCTGACTGATTCAAGTTTCACTTATTTTTATAAATAATTATAATTTAATCAATTTTTATCGACAATCAATCAAAGGGTTTATTTTGCAAACAAAAGACGAAGAAAAACATTCGGCGATATGCAAATATTGTAGTTGAACAAAAAGAATAATCATAAAAACTACAGTAGTTAAAGACTTTGAGTGTAACGATAACTCGGGTGCTACGGAGCAAGATAACATTAAAAATTGATTATATGAACGGAGAATACCAAAGTAATGATCAGTTGTTTAGATTAGCAGAATAAGTATATTTATTTTAAACAAAAAAAAATAAAATAAAAAAAGTTCAAGTTTATAATAATGATTGTGTTGTTTAATATTTTTAATATTATAAAAAACGTGGATGTGGTGGTATTATGTATGATACTATCAAATGATATATAAGTAATACACGTGTCTTACCTTTTATTTCAATACCAAAAAGTTCATTGTTTAATACTAATAGGCAAGTAGGTAAGTTCATTAAATATTCGCGCTATAATTCCAAGTATAATTCCAAGACATTTACAATAATAAGTATCACGTGTAAAAAAGGTATGTACGATCCTGTACAGCATGTACAGTCAGTCAGGTCAAACCTTCCAAAACAGACCAACTCACAAATTGGAATGTTTGTGGCTACTAAACCTTTAACCAGTGTACATTAAGCATTCACTAAGCAACCTGTGCACTACCATAAACAAAAGTACAAAAAATCAGCTCATATTTTTTGGCGCAATGTTTATAATAAAAAAAATATACTGTAATAGAAAGCCATTGAAAAAGATGCAAAGTTGATAATCCAAATAGAGGAAGTTGAGAGGTTTAAATTCGTAATTATTTTAGTTTATTTATACTTTAATACTTTAAATTATAATTCCAAATTTACAAAAATGAAGTGATTATTTAAAAACGTATATCTATATACAAGCAAGAATTTCCTTATTAATCCTAGTTTATGGCTTAGCTATATTTTTTTTTTATATTTTAGAATAATCTAAACTAGTTTAAACTAGTATATGGATGTTTTTTTTTTTTAGAAAAAAGGGATTATTATGGTAACTAAAGACTAAATAAATAAATATTGAATCCGAAAAAAACTTAATTTTATTTATGTTTACATTATTATCGTTATAAACGATATTAATTTCCTTATTCGAAAGAAGTTTGTATCAAAGGTTGTTCAACATCAAATTGTTCGTTGAGGTATTGTGAATAATCCAAATCTATAAACTCGTATGATTCGTATGATAAATCAGTATTTACATTTTCGTACATAGTAGTTATCATACTAGGACATTCGCCATGGAAAGTATTATTATCATCTTGCCATAAAGAAAAATATTCAGGTGATGTAGGAAATTCCGAAGAATCTGATAGTTGAAAGAAACCCGAATCCGTAGGCATTATCCAAAATAATGAAGATAAATATTGATTATCTGAAAGAGGTGGAGAAGAAGACCCTGATGAAGGGGATGAATCACAAGTGGAACTAGAAGAACTAGAAGAACTAGAATTATCCACGGCTTGACCAGAGTTCAATTTTAATTGTTTGTAGAGTTGGCGTACTTCTTTAGCGATTGCTTTATATTTATCTTTTACTTCAGTTGATTCACGTTTCCAAGAGATCGAAACCCAAGGAGAAACATCGGTCATTTTAAATCTCAAATTTTGAGCAACCAATGCTTTTGTATATACTTTACGATAAATGAAAAAAGCATTTGGTGGCTTCGAAGGGAGCTTACGAGTTTTACAGTTCATTAAATCCTCAGGATTTATTTGAGGTGGGAAAGGTAAAACTAAAGCAGGTGGAGGACTAACAAGTTTCTGTTTTTGCGGTTCAACATTTTGAACCAAAGAAGAACTATGTATTGTGATTGGTTGTAAGTTAGCAGAATCTATTCCTTGTAAATGGAAACGTCTTGCTAAAGTTTTTTGAGAAGAAATTGCTTTCGGCATTGTAAAAAAAGTTCAGTAAAAACGTTAATAATAAAAGTTAGATAAAATTTACTTTGTTATAATAATATAATTGTAAAATTAATTCTTTTGAGAATAAAAAAAAAAAAAATTCCTTGGGCCAAGATGTGGGGTATTTAAATTTTTTACGATTTTTTATCGGAATAATATATACTGTAAATATGCACAAATTTTTTATGTTGTATCTTGTAATCTATTTATAGTGAAGTACTTACTTATCAAATAATACTATGTATATATCAAATAATACTATGTATATATCATATAATACTATATAATACTGTAAAATACTGTAATATATACAAGAACTTTATATTTGTTTACAACCATCACGTGTAACTTGGTGGCTTGTTCCAAAGAAACAGAGATCATTATCGGCCGAGTTTTTTCCTCCTGACCAAAATATTTTTTCTTTGATAGGCTAATCATAGAGTATTAAAGTTTTTCCCAATTTTTAATTTTTTAAAAGTAAATAATCAGCCATTGAACTAGCCATTGAACTAGCCATTTACTAGCCACACTGATAAACAACTCGTCATATTGTGGGAAAATTTTGAGAACATTGTGAGAGTGTGCATTCATGAGCATCATTTGAAACAATGTTAAAATAGTTATTCTTGTCTTTTTTTCATTGGTTTATTTATTTTTTGTCTTTTTTATGTCGTTGAAATGTTAAACATAGTGCAAAGTATTTTAAAATCAAAAAAATATCTTTATCAAAGTTTTATTAATAGATATAAACAGTAACGGGAACGCGTTAGATGATTTAAACGCATATGAAATTATATGAAATTGTGTTCAACATCTTTTTTACTGAATTACCCAACCAGAATTTTTTTATCATCCCTATTTGTACACTGCATCATATAAGCATATAAGCATATGTGACTCATACACAACTTTATTGTAACCATCAACCTAGATTCTCTTTCCTATTATAGAAATTGCTTTCCTAGAACACGTCGGAAGAATAACACTAATACCAAAAATAATTTTTTTTGTCTTTTCTTTGTTGCATCAAAAATTCCATAATTACTATAATTATAATCAACATAAATTTCTTTGTTACCGTTACTAATAAAATAAATAAAATAATAAAATATCATAGTTTACTAATACATAAAAAAAAAAAAAAAAAAAAAAAAAAAAAAAAAAAAACTGTTTATTAATAAAATTTAGCTTATTATATTTTATACGTAGAATGGAATTATTCGATTAAAAGAATAATTCACGAATTCTTGATTTTCGGTTTTCTCCCAGTTTGTCATTATTTAATTTTACATGTGAAAAAAATATATATATTTTAATTATTATTACTGTAATAACATTTATATTATACGTATAACATTTATACGTATTAAAAAATTAGATTTCTTTTATTCGACTAATTACGTTTATCGCGTTTATCGGTATAAGGTATCGGAATGTAGGCTTTTCTCTAATTTAGATTTTTCTCTATTTTAGATTTAATTGATTTACATTCTGGATTTTATCTTGAATTATATCCTGAAATATAAATTTGAATTATAACATTTGAAGAATTAAATTATCAGTGTACCGTAAGTGTTAAATTTTTTAAAAAAATATTGGAACTAGAAGTAATGCAACGTTACATAATATACTTTATGCATGCATAATATGCATCCTTATCAAAAAGATTGCATAAAAAATTATGAGTGGTAATTGGTGATAATTGGTATCTAATTGAGGTTGTGAATAAATGAATTTGTCTCATCTCTATGAGAAAAAAAGGTTTTATTTAAAAAGTTATAATGGAAAAAATAAATATACATGCATGTTAATATTAAAAGTATAGATGTATAAAACACGCTAGAACATATAAAAGTTACAAGGAATAATCAATTTATTCGTATGAATCACATGACCTAGAAACGGCTATGATTTTTACTGTAAAATAAGAACAAAGTTATCGTTAATTCTTTATTCAGTTATTCGGTTCATGATATCATATGAACAATGAGATTACTATTAATAATAAGCAGGTTTTTTAACTGATTCATTTGATTCATTGAGAAAGTGGTCACAGAATTCACGGAATATTCGGTAAATTCCCTTTTTTTCCATGAATACGGAGTATTTATTCCGAAATTGTGATTTTCGTGCTTTTGTGTAAGGGTCTGGAATGCACTATGATCTTCTATAATCGATAAATTCCTAATAAAGTATTAATTTGATGATACAACCTTCCTTTAATAATTACTAACCGCTAGCTTTTTTTTAGTCTAATCAAATATTGTAGTTGAAGTTTTGAATACAGGTGACTCGGCTAATACGTTAGTTTACGGTAATTCCTCTTTAGTTTTAGTTTATTACCTTAATAAAATTTGAGCCGATTTATTGAATTTTTCGTTTTAAAAAAGTTTTACATACGTACACCTATTGTTTTAAATATTTGTTTTAAATATTTGGTTTAAATATCTGTATAGCTGTATAGCTGTATAACTGTTCAACTATTTTCTCGTGAAATCATCTTTTAAAAATTTATTAAAGTTATATTATTCTCAATTTAGCTATGAAATTACAATATCTTTACATAAAATTGCGTGTAAAAATTGTGTACAAAAATTGTGCATGTACTGTACTGTACTATATAGGTATAAGAATGAAACAATTTCATGTTTATTTGTTTCAACTATTTTATAACAATTAAATGAATCATTTATATAGTTTATTTAAAATTTATTCTACTTGAAAAGAAATTAACGAAAGCTGTCATTAAAAGATTCCAATGCATTTACGTGTTATATAGACACGTGACCTTACAATACTCATTTACCTAATCAAGTAATTAGTATCAGATTGTTGTTGTGCTCATTAATAACTCTAAATATGAGTCCCGCTCCAGAATTTAAAGCCCATTAATCCAAAAATCAGCTTGAATTTGTTCTAATAATGAACTAATTTGTAAATATTGTAAGCATAGAAAATTATGTAATATCCATTGTAACTCACTCAATATATATATTTACCAATCATATTTTAAAACTATCGATTCGTGTAAGTCGTAGGAAAATTATCGTTAATGACTTTCTGTAAATTTGATCTAACCAATTAAATTTACTATACATTTAGTGAAACATTTTTAATATCAATTCAAACTTTCTATGTTTGCAATTATCCGTTTTTTTAAAATTAAATTTATATAATATTAAATAATATTTTTATTTATTTATTTGAGTTTCACTGAGCTTTGAAATTTTTGTTCCGTTAAATATATCTCTATTTTTTTTTTTTTTTGTTTCACTATAAATATCAATTCTGATATTGAAAATTTTATTGTTGTTTGATGTTATTTATAGATATAATAACTGTAAATTATCGTGTATTGATTAAATGTATTGATTTAAAAAAACAACACGAAGATAAATACACGTCTTTCATTGGTTCAAAAAAAGGCTTCCTAAATATATACGACAAATCTTTATTATAGCTTTTCAATAAGGTGTAACCTGACTGGCTTACTCCATTATATTGTGGGAATTCCCCGTTTTTCACTGCAGCACTGATTCTGCAAACAAGGAAAATCAAAGTGAATCAAAGGGAAATCAAAGAGAAATCAGGGAAATCAAGGAAAATCAGAGAAATCGTGCAGATTTCTCATGATATAATGGTACGCACCTGGTTACACCTTTTTTGAAAACAGCAGCTTCTTACCTATTGTTATTGTCATTCGGTTCGTTGTTATTGTTGTTACTTATGTAATAAGTGATGTGAATGTGAAAAAATGACTGATCAAAAGTTTATTTTAATAATATTTTAATATTTCCATTTATGTATAACAGTGTCCTTTTCTTTTTTCTTTCTCAAGTACGAAAATGCCGTTAAAATTAAAAGGAGTAAAAAGGAGTGAAACATAAATTGTAAAAGAAATTGTAAAATAAATTGTAAAATAAATTGTAAAATAAATTGCAAAATAAATTGTAAAAGAAATTGTAAAAGAAATTGTAAAAGAAATTGTAAAATAAATTGTATAAGAAGTTTGGGTCGATGTATAGAAGCAATTGCTTTTCGTACATTTAATGTTTCGAATAAATTGTTAATTTAGAAAATGTTATAAACTTGATCTTTTTTTTCCTGCCAAGAATCTGTTTACTAGCTTGGCTCGTGTCACCAAATTATTTTTAATTGGTTTGTGAAACGAACCCGAATTTTAAATTTTGCAATTAGGTAAATAAATTTTTTAAAAAAGTAAGAACTGATAATTCTTTCTTGGTTAGTTATTTTTAACATAATAGGTTTTAATTATTGTAATAATTTTGCTTTTTGTATAGTTTATGTAGTTGGTTAAATTAGTAAAAATTAAATATAGATATGTACTAGTGTTTTTAAAATAAGCCAAGTTTGATATAGTTAGTATTTTGTATTAAAATATTTGAGAGTTTGAAATTTATTGCTATTGTGGGAGGCAACTAAGCGGAAACACCACAAATCAATCCCCACCAAAACAAAGACAGCCACACAATATACCCAATATAGAGGTGGCAAGATAATGCGTATTAGGGGACAAAGAATGACTTTATTTCAAGTATGAATACAGCAATACAATACCAATTTTATATACAAGGAAGAAAGAGGGCAAATTTAAATTTTTTTTATCTAAAATTTATCACACAATATCATGCTATCATTATAGTAATAATTGGTTTTTTCTTTTCAAGTTTGCAAATATTTGTTTACCAATATTAGCATAATACAACTCTGACTAGTTTTTTTATAAAATTTTAGTGGGTTGAAAACCTTTTAAAAATGGGGTTTTACAATTTTTTAAAGGAATAGTACTAACTACAACCGGTGGTGACTGTCACCAGGGTGCTTATATCACTA
This sequence comes from Dentiscutata erythropus, assembly GCA_910591965.1. Classification (NCBI taxonomy): domain Eukaryota; kingdom Fungi; phylum Glomeromycota; class Glomeromycetes; order Diversisporales; family Gigasporaceae; genus Dentiscutata; species Dentiscutata erythropus. The sequence goes on along the minus strand of CAJVPY010000394.1, from coordinate 5,916 downwards.
AGTAAACGGGATCGGGTATTCTAAGTAAAAATGTTCAGGACCCTTATATTAGCTCTACATTATATTATATAAAAAAAATAATTATTAATACCCGAACCCTGACCCTAAAAATTCTTAGGACTGGTGACGGTCACCACTGGTTATTTGTAGTAAAAATCTTTTTAAAGTATTAAATTGAGATTTTGATTATATTTCAAAATTATATAGCATAAAATTTTTTATAAAAATTTTGCTATTAACTATTTTTTATTTTTTTATATTTTTGTATAAAAAAATTATTATAGTATTTAGTTATTTATTGTTTATTTAGAAACTTTAAATTATGATTTTTTTTATTTAATTATTTTACTTTGCATAGTTATTAAGAGCCAATTAAAAATTTTGAATTTCCTTTAGTATAGCTAGGCAATATAAAAATATTATAAAATTATAATATAAAAAAACTTTAACTCTAACTCTAATCTAACTCTAATTTAAACTATAACTCTTATTCTAACTCTAACTAATTTAAACTAACTATTTATAAATTTGTTTAAATTAGTTTAGTACATATCTAAACCATTTTACCTAAAGTTCTATATTATAGTCTGGTATATTTTAAATATGAAAATTAACTAACAACATAGTAAACAAATCTTCTAGAATTGTTTTTTTTTTTAATGTTAATGATGAAACCTTGCTCTTATCTTTATTAAATTTAATAAAAAATTTTTAAAAAACTAGAAAAAATCTTAATATTTAAACCTAATACTAAAAATAAGAACTTAGATATATATCTAAGTAAACCTAAATACTTATCTGTGGGCTAAACCAATCTTCTAGAATTTTTATTTATTTTTTTTTTATTTATTTTTTTTTTAAGGTGAGGTCTTGCTCATATCTTTATTAGGTAATTTATATAAAAAGTTATATAGTAAACTATATATAATTTAACTTGTACAAATACAAATATATATAAATTACATGCAAGAGTAAGAGCTCAAACTAATTTAACAATTTATCTGTAATCTAAATCAACTAGAGTGGTCAAGACTCACCTAGCTTTTAAGGTTAGTATAAAGTTTGTAGATATACCAGAGGAGACCCACATGGGGCTTCAGCTGTTAAGCTTTTTTGTCGCTAGTCTAGCTAGTGGGCATGTATTATTTTTGTCATATACTTGATCTGGTTGTCCGCAAAGGCAGCTATATGTATAGGTTTTTTTATGTTGTTTTAAAGCTAAACATCTTTTGTATTGACATGGGTTGCTTGTAGGTTTTGTAGAAATTTTGTGCTCTTTTTTCTATTGAGCTAATTTGGCTGAGTATGGTTTCTAGATCTGTTCATAGATGCTTTTGGTTATGTGTAGCAAAGATTATATAATAATTTGTAATGCCTCTTTGTGTAATATATCTTCAAATCAAGTTGTTAATATGAGGTGAGCTAGAATAAGGCTCTAGAAAGTAATTTTCTAGAATTGTTTTGCATATAAACAATAGTATTACAATAATATTCTTGTTATATTAAAAAAATTTTATAAAGGTTTTTCTCTCTCTTATCTTTGCTAATAATAATTTGTTTTAGCTTTTATTTTACTTTATTTTGTATTAGTAGGCAAAATAATTTATTGCTAATTATAATAAAAAATATGAAGATATTATATCTAGTATTTAAAATTAGCATACAGAATCTGTGGAGCACAGACTAAATATTCTTTCTACAAATATTTTTTCCAAATATATACAAATTCCACAAGTATAAAAAAAAAGTTCTGCAAATTTTCTCATATTATATATATATATATTATTTTGCAGATTTAATATAAAGTGAATCTGTGGGTGTTGGTTATATAATTTTTTAAAAATATAAAAACTAAAGTGAAATTACAATTGTTAGGAACTGATATTCTATATATTAAATAATATACTTTAAAAACCTTTATTAGTGCACTCTTTAGACTAAATTTCAACAATATACACTTAGAGAACAATAAAAAAAAGTATATTTATAAAGATTATATATATATATGACTAGAATTTAAATATACATTTAGAGAAAGTGCACTTAAAAAGGTTTACTATATATAGAATTGCATTATAAATTTGGATTTTCTTTATATTAAATGAAATTTCTACAAATATTTTATTAATTAAAAATATAATTTGCAAATTAATATGCTAATTTCAACCAACTCTTTTTAACGATCACCTGCTCCAAATTTTCTAACCAAAGAAAAATAAAATTTTGTTGAAGTTAATGTTGCTTTGTATTCTGATGAGGTGGTTTTTGTAAAGGTTAACTACACTCTCTTAACTTCTTTACATATTTGGCATACAAGCCAAAAGCATTTTGATACAAGATAACTGGCAGAAGGTGCCCTTGTATAGAAAATTTTGGTGGAGATAGTGTCCTGGAGAGGAGGGTTTTCATCAACAAAGTCTCTTAAGAGTCAAACAAAAAATATAAGAGAAACAACAAAAGTTTTTATTTTTCAACACACTCTTTACAAGTTTTGCAAGTAGTTGCTCTTTATTTTTAAAACTACCTTATATTACGGAACAACAAAAGTTTTTATTTTTCAATACACTCCTTACAAGTTTTGCAAGTAGTTGCTTTTTATCTTTAAAACTACCTTCCATTATTCTCACCACCTTTGAAAAATTTTTTTGAATAAAAAGTGGGGATTTAGCTTACTCCTCCAAAAGATCGACATTGTTTATATTCCAAATCTAAAAAGTCAAGTAGATTACAACCATGTGTTCGATGGATATAGTACTACTAATTTGAACATATTCTAAGTTCTAATGAGACAGCAGGTGGCTTGAAATATGGGTCTATGAACAGTGTTAGCACCTGGCTTAAGATATGGATTAAAAGATCAGGTCAAATATTCTGGAGTCGGTTATACAGTCAAAAAGAAATATTAATATTAAGATGAAGCTTTATAGTAGAGATATACAAATATTGTATTTGTTATATAATTTTTATACTTGTTTGGCACAGGTTATAATAGTGCACCCTCTTTTTTGTGTTTGTTTTTGTGCTATTTTTTGATAGAGGTAGCTGCTATTTCTCATGGAAGATATCCTTTTCTTGTTTAGTTTATCAGGGCTTATCTCTTTGTTTTTTCTTTTTTTACATTTCATTTTCCCTTTTTTTTTTACTTCTTTTTCTTTTTTTTGGTTCTTTTTTGTATGTAAACTTCTTTTCTTCTTGATGTACTTTCTAGTATTGAGAATACAGAATATTATTTTCTTTTACTCTCAGTGAAGAAAGTAAGAATGAAGAGATAGGCTCTTGGCAAGCTAACAAGGTCTTCTAACTTACATGTAGGTTGGTGTGACAAGTCACTCTTGGGTATACTAAATACAGCCAAGTGATATTGGGCTTACAATTTTTATACTGACATTATTCATTTCATTTCATCCAAGTTTGTTTAAATAAAGTATTGTATTTGAGCTCCGGCAAGACTGTCAAAGAGCTAAAAAAAAAAAATAATAAGCTAATTTTGCAACTTTTGATAAAGTATTAAATGTATTCTGCATATAATTTTAAAACTTAATTTTAAACACTAATTATATCACATAATAGTATAGTTATAAAAAATAATATATATATATATATTTGAATATTAAGATAACCTCTTAGGCCAGAGAACATTTTATTAAAAGTTTAAGTCTTTTAATTACAGTAAGAGTATATCAAGCCACATGTACATCTTTTGGGTGTCTAATTTAAGTAATCCGCCTGAAGGTTCTATACTATTTGCTATATCTATACCCAACTAGAGGAGTACCTATTTAAACCCTCTAACTGGATTTTGGGTCAAAATCCCGAATAATGGATTCCCAAAAGAACGTAATACCGACAAAGTTAGCCGGCACTAGCTATAATACTGGCCAATTTAGTTAGTATTATATTCTCGATAATCTGTTGTTCGGGATTTTGACCCAAAATCTTCTAACTTAACCTACTTCCAAACCAATAAATAACCTCTAACCTGGGGTATTACTTTCAAATAAAAAGTTTTTATTTAATTTTTATATAAAATTTGTAAATTAAATTAATATAACAATTTTTATATAATTATCCCTTAAACGGTCTTGCAGGCAAATTTGCCTGCAATTTCTAAATTTAGATGTAAATCGGTTTGTATTTTTTTATAAAAATAGTCCAATCACATTTTGGTATTAGATAAATATTGATCAACATTCTATTAAACATATTTAATCAATTGCAAACTTACCATTGTTTCGAAAAGGGCAAAACTAACCAATTAAAGAATTTCTTTAATTTTGCCCAACATAAGGTATTTTTGTTAACTTTTGAATTTTTTTTTTTTAAAAAAAATTTTTTTCACACGAATTTTTTTTGCAATGAAAACTTCAATTCTAAACGAACAGGATGACGATGACATATATATTGTAGAATTATCACGTAATGTCCATAAACATTATGAACAAAGTGACTCTGAAGATGATGAAAATTATGACGTTCGATATGAAAACGCTCAAGATGAAATTCAAGATAATAGAGATGGTCATAATTATGGTCAAGAGCATAGTTCTGGTCGTGGTCGTGGTCGTGGCCGTGATCATGATCGTGGCCGTGGTCGTGGTCATGATCAAAATTATGAAACCGAAATTCATGTACAACTTCCTATTCCTCCTCCTTTTAATGCATTTCAACATTCAAGACCCATGCATAGATTTATACTAAACGCTTCTACTAGAAATAAAAATTTTTTATTATTACCATATTCAATTTTTAGTATGTTTTTTTCTTATGAACAAATAAATACAATCATGCAGAATACCAATAAATATGCTTGTTTAAAAGGTGCTGGAGAAGGACGAAAATGGGTAGAATTAACAGTGGGAAAATTTAAAATTTGGTTGGCAATATTGATATATGCTGGTATTTTTAAATTTCCTAGTATTAGAGATTATTGGGTTACGAATAATAAATTTCCAGAACATAAGATAACAAATTTTATGACCATACTTCGTTTTGAACAAGTATGTTTTTTTTAAGTAAATATTGAATTTACCATATCAAGTTTATTTACAATGAATTATTTAATTTTTTTTTTTAAATATAGATTAAACAGTTTATGCATATTTCAGACTGTAGTATGCCACCTTTATATTGGTTTTCTAAATTGGACCCATTGGCAAGTCATGTTCAAATGATATCTAAATCGATCTGTATTCTATCATCTAACATGTCAATCGATGAAATGATCACAAGATTTTTAGGTCAAAGCATGCATACGGTTAGAATTAAAAACAAGCCTATACCAGAAGGGTACAAAATTCTCTCCCTTTGTGATTCAGGTTACACGTACTCCTTTATTTTTACTTCATGCATTCATAATCATCCAGAAGTAAAACAAATTGCGAATCTGAATAAAGTTGGAAACGATGTTTATTACCTTGTTTCTCAATTACCTTTAAATAAATCTTTCAATATATATATGGATAATTTTTTTTCATCTATTAAACTCTTTCGACATATGCGCAATAATAATTTTGGCGCATGCGGAACAGTTAGAAAAAATAGTGCGCATTTCCCTAAAATACTTAAAGTAGATAAAAAGTTAAATTGGGATACATTATCCGGAGTAGTAGTTGATGATGTTCTTGCTGTTTTGTGGATGGACAATGGTCCAGTAACCATGCTGACCACCATTCACAAAATTACTGGAAATGAAAATAGAGTTGAAAGAGTTCGACGTCGACCCCAAGAAACTAGCACCAATGCTACAAAAGTACGTGCAATTTTTAGAACTGCTAGTAAAAAAGCTTTGCCAATACCTTGTATAATTAATGACTACAACCACCACATGGGTGGAGTAGATATAGCCGATCAACTTCGCGGGTATTATGCCGTCCAATTACCAGTAAGAAGAACTTGGATGCCCTTGTTTTTTTGGTT
>CAJVPY010000393.1:0-27789 GCA_910591965.1 Dentiscutata erythropus | reverse complement strand
GATTGTTTTGATTTTCACGTTACACCTGATCTCGAAAAATAATTGGCTAGTGCCATAAAAAAGTCACATGACCGGAAAATTTTTTGTGGGTGAGCTACTAACGTCAATTATCCCGCATGGATCACGTGCGGTGCACATCACTACCCGCCACACCCTTTCTTACTGAATCATTGTACCAAATATTTAGCCAGATGTCATGCGCAGTAAGTTGAATGCGCCGCACCTTTGCGTGGGCACGAACTTAAAAAAAAAGGTAGAACGTGCCACACTACCCCAGTATTGCCACCAAAATGTTACAGTCACATGACAATTTTTGTGGTGTAAACAAATCAGATTTCAAGATCAGGTGTAACATTACATGATCAGGAAAATTCAAAACAAATGCTCGCTTTGTCAAAAATTGCTTGTTTCTCAAAAAGTAGCATAAGAAACCACCTTTAGTGCTTTAACAAAAAGTTTTCTTTGAGCAATTTTACCTATAGCTCTCACTCATCCTAACCCTAACCTTAATCTAAACGAACTTAAAGAATTTTTCGATAGTCACGTGACTGTAACATTTTGGTGGCGATACTGGGAAGATGACATTTTATACTTCGTCACATGAGCAAGACCATGTGAACGTATTGATAAAGAACGCATATAGTAACAAATTGATAAAATATGTAGTAGTAATTAAAGAGCACAATGTATGTACAACAGAAGAGAAATTAGCGAAGTGGAGCACTACTCTCATCATGTATCTTCATAATGTCTAATAAAGAGATCCGAGCGAGATAAAGTTCTATTTTAGAAAATATTGTATTACGATATTCAAAGAAATAAAAATTTTCATAATAGATTTTTATTATTACTCTTATGTTATTATTAATAAAATGCCGTCATTATTGAATTAATCATTAATTTTAATATCGGCAATAAATTTAATCTCCCGTTATACATAACCGATTTTGGAGGTGGGACCTCTTTCAAAGTGCTTTTTTATAAGCTTATGACTGTTAACTTTTTTTAAAAAAATCGTTATTTTTTTCATTATAAAGGTAAATTTACTAATACTTATTTTTTTGGTTTTGTTAGTAATTTTGTAATTGATTAAGACCTTTTTTTTCCCCTAAATCTTCGGTTCATTACAAAAGTCAACTATTCATAATTTTTACGCTACATGAAATCTGAAGCTGGAAATGTTTTTTTATTATTATTATGCAGTAGTATTTTCACTCCATTCTATAAATGAATGAAAAAATATTGTGCATGATATCATTTGCTAATTTATAATTTGAGAGTTTAAAAGTTATGGAATACATCGATTAACAAATGTTTTTATTCCCACTCATATTCACGTGAATTAATGAGGCGATTTAATACTACAAATTTGAATAGCTATTGTTATCAATAGTTTTGCTGGCGTATACTTATTTCTGCAAGTGATACAAACCCAAAAAAAGAAAAATTTCTATGTAGATCGCAAGATCAGGTGTAACGTGAAATCGAAGGCTTTTTCAAAAAATCACCGGTAACGCAAAATTTGCTTAAGAAATTGCCTTTTATGCACTAATTAAAAAAATTCCTAGCTAAATTTTCTTGCCTTAACGCAGCTCTAACCCCAACCCTAATGCCGGTCTAATTTCACGCGTTATTGGCGAAAATAACAACAAATAAATAGCTATTATTGTCACATGATTTGTATCACTTACAGAAATAAGTAAATCCGGTTTGCTGGCTTGCTCATAATTTATTGCTTGGCAGAGTTATAGTTTAACTATCGTTACTGCCTAACAATAAGATAAATTCGTTACCTGCCAGGTTGATATTGTCTTATAACACATTTATTTGATTAAGGAATTAAATTTCGGAGGAATTCAATTTCTTAAATCCTCGATAAAATAAATCCATTATTAGGCAGTGTTTACCTGATAATTAATAAGTTATTATTAAATTTAGGAATTTGCTCCAATTTTTGTCTCGACATGCTCGCATTTTAAGTTTCTTAATATTTTTTAAAAAAATTTTTCATATTAATACTTCAAAATTTATAAATTTATACAGTACTCTAATTCTAATTACAGAATTATGTACTTTTGCTAAATTATAATGCACATATGTTCACCTCTAAGTAGGTATCGGTATGAATCTTTTAAATTGTAATTTATTAAAATTTTGTTTAAACCATAATGCAAAACAAAAAAAATAATAATTTTGCGCAGCCTAATATATGCTTATAAGGCTAATGCATAATATTAACTGTATGCATCATGCCAAAAGTTGTGCTCTCCCGAATTCTACCGTTAGCGAATAATAAGCATTCTATCTGTTTTAATGTAAATTTGTTTATATTGTACCTTATTTGTTTGCGTTACAGAATTGCCATTTTGTAAATTTAATTCTGTAATTCTGTAATTCAAGGAAATTACCATCCAAATACGTGGCAGATATTGCACTAGAATTATGGTGCACCATAGATAAGTACGGGATAAGTACGTACGTACGTACGTATGTACGTACATGATTCCCATAAAAAGAAAATCTATTAAAATAGAAGCTGCGCCAATTTCTTATTAAATTATACAAATTCGTAAAATTCAAATGAAATAGTTTACAATTTTTAATAAAATAGTTTTCTTGTTTAAAACTTTAAAAAATGATTAGCGCAGTTCCTTTTTTATTAGATGAGTTTTTTTTTAAAATTTTGAACGAAGATATCTCATCAACAACTTATTGAATTATAGAGCTTTTATTTTATTTTTTTATGTATTTATCTAAATCCATATATCTAAAATTCAATAAAATTTTCATAGAATTTTGACCGATTGTTGTCGAGTAAATTTTTAAGAATTTGGCGAAACTTCTATCTTGATAGGCGTTTGGCGCTTTTCAAATCATTGATATACTAAAACGCTAAAACACAAAACATGCCATTTTGTGTACCTATGGTACTCCGTATAGAATTCTTTTTCAGAAATTGACACCCATACAGATATAAATAAATACTTGGTCACCGAGTATCTCAATCGGCACCTATACCTCAAATATCTAAATTATATCAGACTGCGAGTGTAGGCTCAGATTAAGAACGTTAATTTATTCAAGAACTTTATTTAATTAACCAGAATATCGAATTTAGTACATTTTTAGCTGTCAAAAATGTGGGTATACAGTGCACAATTTGCATATTCAAAATTTTACAACTAATTGTAATATTTGACGATCGGACAATTTGCTTAAACTATCAGGAAGTAAGCACTGTATAAAATTCTATCGCTAATTAATTTACATAATTACTTAGTCCTAAATTATTAATTTAATAATTTACCAGCATGTGAGTATACTGTATAATTAAGTATATCGGAATTTTAAAATTTACCTATCTAAATAATTCTTCAACGTTAACACCAATTATTAGTTTGTAAGTATAATATTAAGGAAATTACCATTCGTCGCCAGTGTGATGCATTGCTACCCTTAAATCAAAACAAAAACAAAATAGCCCGAGTTAGAATTAAGCTAGGTATCGGATAAGGCACTAGATAAAAAACCTAATTTTGCGCTTTGAATTACATCTGATCCTGATGCTGTTTGTTAATTGGGAGTAGCGATGCATTTAACGAAACTTGGAGAAACTTTTCACCACGTTATTCATCTAACGAAACTTTTGACAATGAAAGTCTTTTTTCAATACAACAAAACCGGATATGTTGAACCTTAATTTTTTCAATAATTTTTTCTCGCCTTATATGAACATGTGAAGTTTTTTATGTTGGCAAATACGTTTTACGAAAAACATCACATATCATAACAATAATATCGATATTTTGATTATAAGATAATAACAAAAAATTGATGGGAGTGATATTAACTTTGATGAAAAAATTTCTTGTTATTTTCAATAATCATATAATTTGTTGGTCTATACGAAAGCTTATAATGTGATAATGAATTTAATTAAGGTCGTAATTTATAATTGTCCCATTTCTCTACAATCACACTTTTCTGTAATCAAATGTGATTATAGAGAGATTTTGACCGTACGTCCAGAGATTAAAGCTTTCTTCATAATTTCGGATATATGCTATAAGAAAGAAAATTAGTTATATAGGATAAGCAAACCAAAAATTAACTTCATATGGACTAATTCCCTTTCATTGTGTAAGAATAATTACTATGTACAGTATTTCAATCATTCTTCATAGATTTATTATTTGTCATAGGTTTGTCATTCATCAATTTGTCAATCGAAATTGCTTGACAAAACGTTTCATCATACATCATTAAGAAAGATGAAGCATTCACTAGATGCACGGGCGATAAATTACAAATCTCAAATTTAAATTTCTTAATTAATGTGATGATATTTTAACAATTACATAAATTTATCAACTTCCAGAGAGTGAGTTTAAAAATTGGCCGTTTATTCATTCAAATGATTTAATTCTAAATCATACTTTACTATTGAACTTAATTGTCAGCGAGTGAGTATATTTAGATTGCATGCATAATATTCATCAGCTAAATTGATTTATATCGAATTGCATAAATTTACCTAAATAATTGCATAATTAATATAATTATATCAATTAAGAATGTAAGTATAAAGCTCCCTACTTATTTTACTTTTAAATTAAACCTCGCTACAAGATAGTGCAAAATAATAAAATAACTTGACTATTACACCCAGCTCGTGAGTATAAAATTAGTTTTATTTATTCATTGCATCAAATTTTTACTGCCGATTTATTGATTTAACTACTTCAACTACCAGCAAGTGAGTATGAAGGGTGATGGTTTACACTGTCAAAAAAACGATACTTAAAACTACATAAATTGCGTTACCTTTAGAATGTAAGTAAAAAGTTCATGTATATTGTTGATTTAGAATATAAATATTTAATGTATAAATTGTACGTTTCCTAGCTTGTGAGTATTAAGTTAAAATGCATATGTTAATCAAGCTTTAACCATAAAATCGTACGTCTTTAAAAATAATTAAAACATTCATATAAATTGATCTATTATAAGCAAGTAAGTTTTATTACAATATTCATTGATTTACAAAAATTAGTTAAATAACTTTTCGAATTCTCCCAACTACCAGTGAGTGAGTATAAATTTTATCATAAATATTTATTTACCAAGTCAAAATATTTTATAAATTTTTAATTTAAACGGTTAAATAAATTATACAATGATAAGCGGGTGATTATAAATTTGCAAAGTGCATACATTAAATCATTTGCTGCTAATAATACTTACAATTTACAAAAATATCGTTTATTAGAGGGTAAGTATAAAGTTCAATTATGTATACTTATTTATTAATCTGAACTTTATAATCTAACGAATATATAAATTACGTCAACTACTAGAATGTAAGTCGAAATTCGGTCATGAACATATCCATTTTTTAATTAGAATTTCAAAGAATTTTTTTTAAAAATTATGTTGACAATTCGCGTAATTTATTAGGAAGTAAGTTATATTTATTGGATATTACAATGTATTAATGCCGACATTTAAATTAATTACATTCTTAATTAAATATCAGTGAGTTAGTATTTATTAAATTAGGATTTCAATTTGTATATTGCTAAATAAACTTCAAATTTTTAACAAATTTTATTGCTTCTAGTAAGTGAGTGTAGGATACGATTATGCAGATATTCAATATTTACAAAGGCATCGATGCTAAATAACTTCGATTACATAAATTATATCTATTACCAGAGCGTGAGTATATGGTCCAATTATTTATATATGTTATTTAAATAATCTATTTACAATTGATGTAACAAATTTATAAATTAACAGAAAGTAGGTTGTATAGATTTTAATGTGATAAATCAAAGCTAATAAAATTATTAAATTACTTGAAATACTAGGGCGTAAGTTCTAATATGTGCAGTACTTTCAATTTGTTAAATCATAATTTATACTAATTAATATTTCAAACGGAATTTCTAGAAAGTAAGTCTGAATACATTATATCTTCGACATTATGTAAACCAGATTCATAATGACTCAACTTATAACAAAAAATAGAGAGTAAGTTAAGTGCTCTTTTTATATTTATGAACTTTAATGATTTATTAATTAGGAAATAACACACAATAATCAGGTTGTGAGTATGAAATTCGATTATTTAGATTATTCATTTAATCAATTTGACGCTTAATGACCATTAAAATTTATAGAAAGTAAGCTTAAATTATATATTTCATTAAGCGGAAGTTCACTCTAAGTGATGTTAAACAACGTTCTAAATAATAATCTTTTCTTTTTTGACCACTAGAGCGTGAGTGCAAAGCTCAATTACATATATGAATTAACAAAAATTTTAAATTAGCGGATTTATAAGCTTTATTAATTCTGTAATAGAATGTGTGTATAAAATTTTTAGTTACTGTATATGTGTTTTTTAAGCTAGAATTTCAAAATACATTAATTTTAAATAATTCTTTAAATAATTACATAATCAAGTTTGTGAGTAAGAAATTTGATATTTATAATTACCTTTAATCAGAGCCTCCGTAAATTATTGTTAAATGATGCATAAATTTCTAGGAAGTAAGTTTGAATACTTTTAACGTTAGGTTTTAAATGGGATCGCAAAGAAATACTGCTAAATACTTACATTTTATTTAGGAAGTGAGTACCAAGTGCTGTCTCAATTGTTAAATTAGAAATTTACAATTATTTAATGAAATAATAATGATATAAATTACCAAACTCACCAGGAAGTGAGTATAAAGCTTAATTATATTAATTTGTTAAATTTGTGAAATTTGCTAACATAAATAATATCAACTATAGATGGTATAAAGCTTGATTAATAACTTTTGTTTAATCAAAATTTTGAACAAATTAACGCTAAACAATGAATTAGTACTAATTTATAATTATATAAATTGCTTCAAGCACCAATCTGTGAGTATAAAGTTCTATTATTATTAAAAATAGACTAAATATTTAAATTATCTATAAATCATGTTCACTACAGGTGAGTACAAGCGTTGATACTCACTTTCCGAAACTTACCCGAAATACTATTTCCTTGGCCCCCATAATTCCGATATCCCTATTTCTCGACAAGACATATATCTGACAGTTACTTCACTGATAGAAATTTTTTTTTTTTTTCGACACAAACCAATTCACCAACAACCTGAACTTCTGAAAAATTTTTATTCGACAGATTTTTAGCCCATTCTTTGAACTCCTGTTTCCCCGACAAGGATTTTTTTGAAGCCATTTCACCGACAAATATTTTATGATACATTTCCTTGAAAGGATGTTTCTCGAAAAGTTATTTTCCTCAAACCGAAATTTCTCAACAAGAAAATAAACCAGGCCAGGCCAACTTTGTCGGTGAAATGGCTGTCAGTGAATAGTTGTCGGCAAAACAGTGTGTCGTATATTTTATGAAAATGACTGTAAATTCGGTAAAACATCTTTTGCAAAAGAGCTTTCAGAAATATATTTTCAATGAAATAGAATGTCAGAAAAATGTACCATTCAAAAAAATGGCATGTAAGTAAAATAGTGTTCATTTTTAATATTTAGTGAAATGAAATTGCGATAAATGACTTATCAGTAAAATTTATTATTAGTTAAATTATATTTTGGTAAAATGGGATGTCAGAATTATAACTCCGATGAAATGGTATTTCAGTAAATTGGTTTCGGGAAGTTAATCCGTAATCAGTACAAAGTCGGTTGTTAATTCAGAATTAATCAATTATTTAATATTAATAAAATTACCAGTGAGTGAGTATAGAAAAATGAATGCATTTTAATTCAAACTTCTCAATAACTTTAACTACATTTTTACGTATTACAGAAAGTATGTTTGAATACAGTTTCATTTTCCTAAATTAAATTTTTAACGAATTGTTGCTAAATAATTTTTAAACAAATATTAGAAAGTGAGTATAAATTCGGCTACGCAACGTTCATCAAATTAAAATTCAATAAACAATACTTAAATGATTAAAATTGCGTGAACGTCAGAGAGTAAGTATAGAGTTCGATAGCATACATTCACTCATCAAGTCTAAAATTACAACTATTAATATTAATTAACAGCGTGTAAGTATAAAGTTTAATATGATTTTTTTTATTAATCAGAATTTCATAATACATTACATTATTAATTACTGATATGTAAATCACGGCAACTATTAGGGAGTAAGTATATGGCTCATTCATTAAATTATTTCGCAATAAAATTACCACTAAATAACAATATATTACATAAAATATCAGAAAGTAAGTATTGTATATGTTCACTTTTAATTAAGAATTATGCTATGAATGTGCTAAACTATTCATAAATTTACTATTAGCTTGTAAGTAAAAGGGTTGCATGTACATAATCATAAATTAAACCTCACTATAAAATCATGCCCTAACCGTTTACATAAATTACATTTACTAGCATGTATGTATTGAGTTTACGATGTATATAATAATCAAAATTTTACTAATAATTATTAAATGCTTATTCGTGTTTGCAGAAAGTGAGTTTGAAAACATATAAAAGACTCTTAATAAATTAAAGTTATAATTATTATGCAAATTATTGTACATAACTCATTTATTTAGGGAGTAAGTATTAAATTCAACAAATTCATTTATTTAATAAAAATAACTCACATTAATAATGCTTTAATTAAATTATAGAATGTAAGGCAAATTTCTATATGTTAAATCAAAATTTTATAACGAAGCTTATAAATTGTGTTAACTACAGTTTGTAAGTATTATGTTCATTAATAAATATGTTAATTTGAGAATTAGAACTAACGCACAAATATTGTATAAATTATCAGCGAGTAAGTATTAAGTTTGATTATATGCAATATGTTTGTTTAAATGATACTTAAGATTATATAAATCAATAATATTCACTAGAGAGTAAGTTTATTCCTTATTTATCGATGCCGAAATATATCTTTAGTAATCAATCAATAACCATTCTATAGTTAGTGAGTATAAAGATTTATTTTATAGATTCACTTGTTAACTTGAATGATATAATAAATTAACGCTAAATTACATTTTAAATATTACCAGTATGTAAGTATTCGATTGAATTTAAGAACCTAGTATCAACCATTTCTAATAAAATTGCACCAAAATATTAGGATGTAAGTATGATGTCCTATTATATATGCTCGATTAATCGATGTTATAAATAACATTATTAATTTCGTCAATTTCCAGGGAGTAAGTTTATTTACTTATATCCATATTTAGAATTAAGTTAATATACTAAGTGACATATATTGCATAACTTCCAGTGCGTGAGTAGAGATTGATTCGTAAATTCATATATTTGTAAATTACGATAAATAATATTTTGATTATATTGTCTACAAAGTTTGTGAGTATAAAATTCGATCACATGTCAATTTATTAAAGCATTTGAATTTATCAAATAATAAACTTCAATTTTACAATTGCTTAAATAATCAGGGAGTAAGTTTAACTATATATATCCATTTGCTGATCAGAATTCCATAATAATTTAATGCTAAATATTATTTCAACAAATTGTAATTATATAAATTGTCGTTGTATAATTAATTGTGTAAAATATCTACCAGAGAGTAAGTGCATTTTTACTTTCAAATTAAAATTCTACTTTAAACTAATAATAATTAATGCTAATTATACGCATTCCATTTATTAACTGCCAGCGAGTGAGTGTAAAGTTCTATGTATATTTATTGGTTAAATCAGAATTTTACAACGATCCATTAAAATAAATCTCAGGCGGTAAGCACAAATCCCAATTTCATATTTTTTTAATCAGAATTTTGTAATGGACTTAGGACTGAGATATATATTTATTTACATTAACTGCCAGAATGTAAGTTCAATATATTTAGATATTTTTTAAACTTTACAGTTATGTAATATATTATATATATTAAATTATATCAATATAGGATGTTTGTATAAAGTATACTTATTGAATCAAATTCACGACGCATTATTTCTAAACCATGCTTTAATTTTCAGGAAGTAAGTTTAATTTATTACATTTAAATAAGAATTTTATAATAAATTAATTATCTATGTTTTATCCTACAGAAAGTAAGTATAAGTTCGATAGTGCATTTATTACTAGATAACTAAGTTTAAAATTAATTAATTAATTAATTGCAATCCAGTTTGTAAGTATAAAAATCATATTATCAGCGCTAAATTTGAACTTATCTTATTAACAGTTAAAAATTAACTAGTGAAATGTGAGTATAAAGACCGAAGTCATTAAATAAGCATTTTCCATGAATAATAATTCTCTTAACTATCAGAACGTAAGTTTAAGCTTAATCAACCTTGTTTCATTAGTTGACCCAATTTAACAATGAATTAATGCTTTAAATGGTTACATCAAATATTTAATTTATATAAGAGGGTAATTTGGAATAAGTATTCATTTGATAAATCAAAATTTATGTTTTACTCTAAATAATAATAAAATTACATAAATCTCAGCTCGTAAGTATAAAGTCTGATTTAACTTCATTGAAAATAGTAAATTATACTTCAAATATTCACATTTACAATATAAACTACAGTTTGTGAGTATAAAATTTGAAATTATTATTTATCGAACAGAGTATCATAATTATTTATTAAATAATATTTATTGTAATTGATCGATTAAATAATTATATTAACTCCAGTGAGTGAGTATAATTCAATTTCATGTCACTTATTAAAATTAGGAGTCAGGAATTTAAATACATATTACATTAACCAATAGCTTGTGAGTATAAGTTCAATTTTTTATGATTGTTTTAATAATCGGTGCTAAAAATTTTGTTCAATTTTTTAAAAATTATCATCTAGGAAGTAAGATTAAACTCTATTTATAGATTTATAGTTTTGTTTTTTGATTTTAAAGTATATTTTAAAAAATAATGTTTAAAAACAATTACACAACATTAGAATGTAGGTGTAAATTCTATTACTTTATAATTGAATTTTATTAGTTAATATTCAATTAATAACAAATAACACATTTACAGGAAGTAAGTCTTAATTTATGTTTTTATATTAATTTAGCAAGTCACAATGAATTATTACGTTTTTAACAATTTTACATTTTACCAACTACTAGCTTGTAAGTACTAATTATTATAAATGTAAATTTCTATATGAATTGCTACCTAATTTTATTTTAATATTTATATGAATTATATTAATTACCAGATGGTGACTATAAAATTAATTACACAAATTTATTTGCTAAAATAATATTGTGGCCTAAGTAATTACATTATTATAGGAAGTAAGTTTGAATGCTTATTTAACCTAAGTGAATTATTGATATATGATACTTAAAATAATCACACAAATAATATCAAATACTAGTGAGTAAGTATAAATAAATTGTGTATATTTAAAATTTTCGAATAATTTGATTTAATGCAAATTAACAATATAACTATTAGAGAGTGAGTATAAAGTTCGTTTATATGCATATTTATTTGTCCTCAAATTGCAAAAAGGTCAGTCGTGCTAATAATGCAATTAAATATCAAATATCTGATAGAAAGTAAGTATGGAGTTCAATTTTAATAACAGTTCACATGCTATTTCTAAAATAATTTATATAAAATTACCAGCGAGTGAGTATAAAATCTATTCATGATTTTGTAAATAGTAATTACAATAAATTATTTTAAAGCAAACTGCATTAATCACTAGTGAGTGAGTGTGAAGATCTATGTCAAATGCATTTTATATAAATAATTATTCAAAATATATTATTTCTAAATAAATTGCACCAAATATCTAGCAAGTAAGTAATAGAAAGTGCTTCTCAAAATCATAACAAGGATTTGAGTTTAGTCAATATTTTCGATGATTTACTTGAAACTCAAATTTTGTGGAGCAATAGTAATAAAATTCGATTATCTATTTTATTAATGGTTTTATAATTAATTACTACTAAATATCTTCAAATAATATCTACTACCAGTCTGTATGTATAAGCGCTAATTACACATATAAAGCCGATCTCTCTATACCGAGCCAGCTTATTAAGTGATAGTTCGGAAATTTTATGTAGAAAAATAAGAAAAATAATTAATTTTTAGTTTTGTCTATATATAATTTAAGTATACAGCTTATCCAGGTTCGGAATAGTGAGAGGTGACTAATAAATTTCATACAATTAAATACTAATACTTACATAAATTGATTTAATTACCAGAAAGTGAGTGTATATTCTTTTATTATTATTCTCGTTTATTCTAATGTAATTCTGTATTTAATGTATATTGTTAATCCCGAATCCATAATAGCGAGTAAGTATAAGTTTATTATGCAAATTCATTCAATAAATCATATTTCTTCTTGAATAGTACTAAATAATAATTTAATAACTCATCAGCGAGTAATTATAAATTTAATTGCAAATTCAATTATAAACTGAATTTGACAATAATTAACGCTAATTACTATCTTAAAATTATATAAATTGCATAAATTGCCAGATTGTGAGTATATTTTAGTTATCTTGAATTGTTAAATTAAATGTACTGATTTTCAGTTATTTATATGCCAGTTTGTATGTTTGAATATTTTAATTCATTTACTTAGAGTGTTCTCAAGCACCTTTCTCAATGGACTAACAAAGAATCTGATGGGTCTGCCTAATCAAAATGGCCAGCCAGGTTCTTTATAAATTCGCTGAGATAAATGCTTGAGAGCGCTCTTAATCAGAATTTTTTTAATTATAAACTAAATAACGTTTCGATAATGTTTTAAATAATTAAATCAAGAAAGTAAGTTCAATAGCATATAATTATTGTTTATTAAATAATGAATTATTACTTAAATAAATAAATTATATTGTACCATCAGAATGTGAGTATAAAATCTGAATAATATTAATTAGATCGGAATTTAAAATTAGTGAGACTCAATTTAATTGTGACACTAAACTGCATCACATAAAGTTCAGAAAATAGTGTGGGATGTTTGGTCTTATCAATATTTAAAACGAACTATAACTAATAATATTTTAATTATTGCATTAATTAGTAAGTGAGTATAAAATTTATAACAAGGCCATTGACACTATTTTAGCAATTGCATTAATTGTATCAACCATTAGGGAGTGAGTTAACATTTGCTGCCTATAATTGCCTGTTAAATTATATTATATTCAAATATTTATAATTGTATCAAAAATTATTAGCATGTAAGTATAAATTTTGACTGCTTGTATACATTTGTTAAATTGGATTTAATTGATTCTAACAATATTTCTATAAATAATATTAAAGCATGTGAGTAAAACTGACAACAAGTACAAATTTGTTTGCTAATTATTTATAATTAATCATTGCTAAATAATTTTTAAACCAACAGTCTGTAAGTGTAATCTTTAATAATACGTATAAATCAGATTTTACATAGTAACGATGCTTAAATTTGTTTAATTTATATCTGCCAGGAGGTAAGTATGAAAGTATTAATTTAAGTTAAAATTTTACTAAAATATTTTTTTAATTATATTAATATTAATATTAGTGTGTAAGTATACATTTAACATTCAATATTTATTTGCTAAATCAGAATTCTTTTAACAACAAATTTAAATAATAATATATTTTAGTTTGTAAGTATATATTTATTTATCAATAAATATTTAACGATGCTATATAACACCTACCGAAATAACGCTCGGGACGTTATTTTGAAATCCGGGCCACTTGAAATAGCATATATGATCTCAAATTAACGCCCATGCGCGCCACCGAATTAACGACCCTGCCCCGACTATGAAAAATTTTTCTTTTAATAAGCACCTTTTACCAGTAATGATACCCAAATATATTCGTAACATTCATAAATGCTCCCTTCTTGTTCTTTTTATTGCTCCTTAAGTGCACTTTGTTCCACTTATAGAGACAGACCATCGTAAAATTGTGCAATTAAAAATATTCACATGTCAATTCCGAATTGACAAAAATCAATAAATGACGCACAATATTTATTGCGGTTTGCATAATTTCGATTAATTTTTTTATGTTTAAATGATTGTAATTGCGATCGCGATTGCTAAAGCCAGTCAGCCAATTTGTCATGAGTGTCAAGCTCAGGTTTATGATAAATTAACCAGTTTTTGGCAATCGCGATCGCAATCACAATCATACATGAAATGCTGCAGAGTAAAGTTTTACCGTTAAGTTCTGGTTTCACTATGCAAGATATACATGCGCGTTATTTGAAATTATTTAGGCTCTGAAAATCATCTCTTATTTCGAAATAACGCGCATGGGCGTACTTGAAATAACACGCAGGTGGGCGTTATTTCGGGTCTATACGGTATATAATCTGAATTAGAGGTAGGTTATGGTGGAGCTTTAAAGTGAATAGGAGGTTTTAATATAACGTATATTAAATATAAGGTCCCATAAAGTCCCGATTTCAGTTCTTGTGATGTTTTTGGGGTCCTGGACATTTTTATTTAGAGTATCCCAATCCCGTTTACTTAGTACGTTTTTGGGGTATAACATAACAGATAAGGTGTTATATAACATGGTGTTATAAATAATATTTTCCATACAAAACATTAATTTTATTCAATGAATTGCTTAAATTATTTAACTACAAGGAAGTAAGTATAAATTCAACTTTTATTTCGTTTACAAATCAGAATTGTATACATAATAAATCAATAATATTTTTTTAACAAATATTAATTATTAGCGAGCAAGTGTTATACTTTTTGTATATTTATTTGAAAATAGATTTTAACAAGTTATTGATATACAATATTTTGATTAATTAAAATATTATCGATTACTAGATTGTAAGTATAAGTACATTTATACTATATTAATTGGGTTAATAAAAATTTATTACAGTAATAAATTAATTTTATATAAATTATTTATAAATTTTATTTAGCAAGTAAGTCTTTATATACTATAATTTATACTAAAATTATTAATATTTGAATATGTTGACTATTAGATTGTGAGCTAAATATGTTTATTTATTTGTAAAATAAAATTTTACAAAAAATTATTATCATTTTTATAACCAAATAAATTAAAATAATCTTTAGTGAGTAAGTATTAATTAATTATATACCTGCTTTTATTTAATTAAATTTAGTTTACTATTGTGTACTATACGGTTCAACACTATAAATACTATGTACTGAGTAATTAGAATTAGAAATATCAAGTAAAAATATTTAGAACCCAAAATTTTATATTAACTAAAATTTGAAATATTGTAGCTAATCTCTAACTTACTCTATAATCCTAAATTTTAGCAAAAAACGTATTAATACCAACAACGCCATAGGTGCTCAATATAATATCTGATTAAATTTAATATAAAAATTATATTAAATTAAAATAAATATAAAATAATTTTATTTAGGTAAGTAGAAATACTTTATTATTTTAGTTATTTATATTAAAATTATTAATTTAAATACAGTCATACCTGAGTTATATTCCCACTGGGTTATATCCCAACCTGAGTTATATTCTCACTTTTTAGAAGATTAAATTTCCTTTTTTTATATAGGTTATATATTGAGTTATATTCCCACTTTAGTTATATTACCAAAAATGCTCCGGAAAAGGGTGATATAAATCAGATATGACTGTATAAGTTTAATTTAAATATAATAGTATTAACTTTAACTTTTTTACTAGTAAAAATGAATTTAAAAAATCATTATTGCTTATTTATTATTTATAAATTATTTAAATATATAATTAAATATTAATTAAATATATTATACCATAGTAGTTTAATATTATATAAATTGAAATTTTTTTCTTAATACAAGTTTTTTTTAATTTCAATTATATATGTTATTAAATTTTTAATTCATAGTATTTTAACATTTTATAATAAATTATTTTTAAATATTAGTTATTTTATTAAACATTTTATAAAAACATAATGCATTTAATTATTATATTTTTTTAAAAAATAAATACTGTCTAAAAATATAAATATTTTGCTTTTATTGTTCTGAATTATATTGAATCTTGCAAATTAGCAACTTTAAACCTACTTTAAATTAACAATATAATGACTATAAAGCTACTTGTAGTCACTATAGTAATGCATTTACTACACGTTAGCAATATGCCTACTACTATTGAATACTATACTAGGTAAATGGAAACCATTTAAGGTCCGAAGGACTTATCACGAATCAGTCCGACAATGGGTATTTTCGGAGTAAATGTTTGTTTTTATCAATCAACCAATCAAACCTCTTAATTTGCGGACACACACACCAGGTCACTATGACTCTCCCATAATGTCCTTCGGACAATTACTATTATATTTAACTATATTTTATAAAAAATTTATAATAATGATAGGTAATTAATATTTTCACACCCTTTTTTGATATTTCTACATCTAGTTAATGTAGATTATTTTAATTTATTTGCAAATTTTTTAAACTTTGATTAAAGATATTTCAACATCTACCTAACCAACCTTGATGAAGTTTTTTTATTTCAATTTCAAAAAAGTAGCAAAATCCAAAAAAAAAAAAAGTTTATCAAATTTAGTTGAGTATGTGTTGAAATATCTTCAATCAAAGTTTTAAAAATTTCAAATATATACCAAATAAAGCTGTGCCAAAAATTGTTTTTAAACTTTGATCAAAAATATCTTGATATTTATAGAATATTTAATAAACTAATTAATTAACAAATAGTTAGGAGTTATTATATTCAGATTTTTTAATGAATTATTTCATATATGAATTTATATATATTTTTTTAAACTGTAGCTCTAGATAGCTCTACACTAAAATAGAACCTATTTTTTAATAACTTTTAGTAAAATATTATTTAATTATTTAATAGTTATTATGGTTTTATTTTAGTATAGAGCTAGTCTAGAGCTACAGTTTAAAAAAAACATATACTACAATTTTGTCTATTAGTTGTATAGAAAAATGTATCTAAATTAGTACAAATTTATATAAACATTTAAATGTAAGATAACTCTTTAAAAAATTCAACTTAATAATTCTAACTATGTTTTGATAAATTAGTTTAATAAACACACTACATTTATTTAACAAAATTTAATAACTTTTTTTTGTTTGAGCTCTGATATACTGTATTCTACAATTTAAACAAAAAAAAAGTTTATTAAATTTTGTTAGATAGATTTTGAGATATTTTCAATCAAATATTTGTAAAATTTTAAATATATACTAAATAAAAGCTATATTAAAAATTGTTTTAAAACTTTGATTAATGATATCTTGATACCTATCTAATCAAATTTGATAAATTTATTCTTTGTTTAAATTCTGTCATTTTCTACAATTTAAATAAAAAAAAACTTGTTAAATTTAGTTAGGTAAATATCTATATGTTTTTATTCAAAGATTTGTAAAAATCAAACATAAGCTGCACCAAAGATTGTTTTTAAACTATAATTAAAGGTATCTCAACACCTATCTAACCAAATTTGATAAAATTTTTTTTCTTTTAATTATGCTACTTTCTACAAATGGAATAAAAAAAATTGTTAAATTTAATTAAATTTTAAAATATCTTTTAAAACTTTTTTGGCATAGCTTTAATTAGTATATATTTGAAATTTTTTAAAACTTTGATCAAAAATATCTTGACACATATTCAACCAAATTTGTTGAACTTTTTTTATTTAGATTTTGCTACTTTTTACAATTTAAATAAAAAAAAAAGTTCATTGAATTTGGTTAGGTAGATGTTAAGACATCTTTGATTAAAGTTTAAAATTAATTAAAATGATCTACATTAACAGAGGTGTAGAAATAACAATTCTCTAAAAATATAGTACTGCAATATATAGTTAGAAATTTTACCAAAAATAAAAATCAATTCTAGACTATTTTAGAATAATCTACTGAGCTTTAATTGGCTTACAATAATTTTTTTACAGCTAAATTTTTTGCAGTTTTGCTATATCCATTTATGATTAAATAATATATATGTTTGAAATAGAAAGTCTTTAGATTTATAATCTACCAACCTCCTATTATAATCCACAATTTTAAAAAAGGTAAATAAGATTCAAAAAACACAGAAATTTATATTCATTTTAATTGAGTTAGTACCTTAACCTCTTTTTTTTCAAATTCTAATATAGCCTTTATTGACAAGGCAAAAATTCAGATTCAAAGAGCTGGCTTACTACTATAATTTTATTTACTTATATTAACTTAGTTTATAAGCACAAGTTTTTTATATCAATTTAATATTTGAATTCAGTTTAAAATATTTACTATTGCACTATATTTTAGAATTTTAATATTTAAACTTTTTATTTTTTTTTACTTAAAAGAGTATAATCAGTTCAAAAATAATTTGAATAGTTAAAATAAGCGAATAGTTACAGTAACTATAATTAGAAGATTTGGCTACTTTTTATTTTTGTTTTATTGATATAATAAAGATTTTGTTTATCATATTGATTTAATAATATTAATTAATACAGATATATAGCAATACCTATAGTATTTAATACAAATATATATATATATAACAGATAAGGATTTTTTATTTGTATCAATTTTTTTTTTTACTATTCTAATTTTTTATATGCTTTGATATTTTTTTTGCTTGTTAGTCTTTTGTTTGTAGATATTGTTGTTATAGATATTACTATTGTAAGTTTTGTTGCATATAGGTAATATTCTTATAGGTGTTGTTACCTGTCATTGCCTAATAATAATTTTGTTGTTGATGTTTCATCACTTGTGGTATCATCATTAATCAATATTGCCATTAGAAGATTTTTTGTATTTACTAATGCCTTCACTATTTGTATTAACATTTTACTTTTGTTATGCCTTTTATACTATATTAGTGTTGCTGTTAATTTGGTTTTTTTTTAGATCTCTTGTACTAATATATTTACTATTGTCTATTAGTGCAACTAATAAGAGTCTTGTAAATCTTGGTAATAGGTTTAGCAGTAAAATTGGTTAGATTAGTTTTTTGATAGTATTAGTATATATATTATAATAAAATTAAAATAAAGTATATTGTTAGGATAGAGTTAGGGTTGGCGATGGTCTAAAATTGTTAATTTTCTAAACAGAGGTTTATGTTTGTACTATTTTATTATGATGTTTGTATAGAATATAAAAAAAGAAATTTTGATTAAAAAATTATTATATAAAAACCTATAAAAAGTGTATAAAAAATGTATTATAGCTATTATCATTATTTCTTGATAAGTTATAGATTTTGGAAATAATGAGATTTAGTAACAGATATATTAAATATATAATTTAATAAAAGAATGTGACTGATATATATTACAATAAGACTAAATAATGATATCTTTGGCATAATTCATTTTTGCTCAAATGAAGTCTTTATTCGTTTTTAATTATTTTTTAATGAAAATTCTGTTTTAAAAATTGTATAAAATTTCAAATTCTATTCTTTAGAAGGTCAAACAAAGACTTTATTCATTTCTAATTATTTTTCAATAAAAAAATTTGTTTCTAAAAATTTTAATTTCAATTCTTTAACAAGATTCAAATTATTTTTAATAAAAATTTAGTTTTAAAAAAATTGTGAAAAATTTTAATTCCTATTTTTTACAAGATCAAATGAAGCCTTTATTTATTTCTAATTATTTTTAAATGAAAATTAGGTTTTGAAAAATTATATTTCTATTCTTTGAAATTAGTTTAAATGAAGTCATTTATTTATTAATATAAAAGTTCATTTTTAAAAAATTAAACTAAATGTCAATTTCTATTCTTTAGCAAGATCTATTTTCAAATAACACAATTTATATATATACTGTATTAATTGAGTGATTTTACTATAAGCTAGACTTTGTGTAATATATATTTAGAATTATCTAATCATTGATTCTATACTAAAAATAGTTAATCGACACTATCAAATATAGAAAAATTCTAAACTAATATAGTAGTGATATAGCACTATTGATAATAAATTTTAGTAAAGATATAGTAAAATATAGTATTTCTATTAGACCAAACCAAACAAACTTTATTTAAGTTTGAGTTTGTTTGATTTTCAAATCAAACTTAGACTCAAACTTTTTTAAAATTATATTTAGTTCTGACTTATTTTGTTAGATCAATTTGGTTTGAAGTTTGGTCTGAAGTTCGCAAACTTATTTGTGTTCAAATAGTATTATCTGAATAAATTTATCAAATATATTATATAATTTACAAGTTAATTTTACTTTTTTTTATTTTAAATTAAAGAATAAATTGAAGAAAAAGCATTTTGCAGATGTGCTTTGCAAATATATTATACAATTTTGTATTCAAATAGACTAAAATTTATTATTAATATTTTGTATATAAATTTTTAAAAATAAAAATTATAATCAATATGAATAAGAAATTAATAATAGATATATAGATATTTTAAATATATTAATTAATAAATAATAATAACTGAATAAACTTGATAAAAAATTATTTATCAATTAAATTAATATGAATAATAAACTAATAAAACTAATAAGATATGTAACAAATTTATTTCTAAAAAAATTTTAAAATTTAGTGATTTATTGTTTGCGAATAAGTTTACATAGTAAAAAAATATTTTTAAAGATATCTTAGCACCAATCAGGCTGATTTTGATACTTTAACCACTATTAGATGCATATTAACAAACTCTACAAAAATCTCTTAAGTTAGAAAGGTGATTAATTTGGTATAAAAAAGTTTTAGATGTGTGTATACTACATTTGAAAACTTCTAATTTTTAAGTGATTTAAGCACAATTTACTATAATCACTCTCTGGTTGACTAGTAGATTGTCAATTAAATTAATTTGATTTATTTTGAATTTTATTATCAATGATAGTTAAACTATTTCTATATTTTTTTATTAATATGCTTGTTTATCATTTCTAATAATATTAAGATTAGACTTAGAACATCTTGTTTATTGGCTATATATTTACTTGTAACTTACTACATTTTCTTTCAGATTAAAACAGAAAAAATTTACATCAAATAATTTTATATTATCTTATTATTATTGTTATTATTATTATTTTTTTTATATATTAAGCGATTCTGCTTCTATTTATTTTATAAGATTATTATACAAATAACAACCTAAGATAGTATAATGCTTTATTCTAATAGAAACTCACCAAGCCAAAGCCCAATGCGAACTGCTATAACAACTATTAGTCTTACAATAGGATCTGAAACTTGCTTCAGATTTTGAATCAACAAAGGATACCTCTTTGATTATTTAACAGGTTGTTGTATACTGTATCAGAATCTCTTTTTTCTCTTTTAATTCATCCTTTTTCTCAAGAGGCATGAGACAAAAGGGAGAAAATTTTCAAAAAATAACAAAAATGACTAGAAAAAAAGAAAAAAAAACACTGATTGTAAAAAAGAAAAAATATAAAAAGAAATCTAAAACCCTGAAGACACTATTATAACCTGTGCAAGGCTGATAAAAATTATATTTCAAATTAATATTTGTATATCTCTTTTGTAAAACTTTACTTTAACAGTTAAATTTACATTCAAACATTCCCACTAACTCTGGATTGCTTTGTTGCCTGTTCTAATCCATATCTTGAGCTAGATGCTGCTATTGTCCAAGAACCTGTGTCTCAAGTAGAGTTGCAGATAAAGCTAATTAGTTTCACTAGTTTCACCAGTTTTACCTTGTACACTATTAGTACACTATTGAAGATTAGCTTTATCTATAATTTTAGTATTATCATCGGTGAACCAGTTTTATCTGTTTCACCTATTGCACTATTAGTGCACTATTGAAAATTAGTTTTACCTGCAACTCTAGTCTCAAGCCACCTGCAACCATAATTAGAGTTCCCAGGCTAAGTCTCATGAAAAAGCAATATATTTGTCCATAAACTAACATGTAGTTGCATTTTATTAATTTGTCTGATTTTGGGAACTAAACAATACCAATCTTTTGAAGAAGGTAAGCCAAATTTTCACTTTTTGTTAAAAATTTTGAAAGACTGATAGGAGGGTGAAGAGCGTAAAAAGAAACTACTTGACCAGGTAAAAAGAGTATAGCTTAATAAAAATATATACTTTATTGTACTTCTAGGTACTAAAGAAAGACTTTGTAGTTTCATTGACAGAACATGAGTTCTACCAAAATTTGCTATAGTAAAGAGTGCTGCCTGCCTTTTTCTCCTTCGTATGTGTTGTTTCTGGCTTGCATACTGAATATAGAGAAATTCCCAGACCAGGTTGACCTTTGTTCTTCTAAAAACTACTACTAAAATCTTCTTAGAACTATAGTTTACAGAGCTTCGTTAACAGAACTTTTTTCACTAGAATCTATAGTGCTTGCTGAGAGTGCCACCTGCCTTTTTCTCTTGACTAAGCTTCTGGCTTGCATTATGAACATAGCAAGAAGCCTCTGAGTTAGTTGACCTCTTTTACTATAAACTGCTACTGTAGTCTACTCAACTTTCCAACAGAGTTTTTATTTTTCTTTAGTTAGAAAAATTGGTTAGATTAATTATTGGAAAGAGTTTTAATAGAAATCATGATCATTATCATTATTATTATCTAAACTATCTTGATATATTTAATATATATGATATTGATATCGAAATTGATATTGATAAAGCCCCCAAAAATTTTTATCATATTCAGGTTGTATTTATAAAATTTTAAAGTTCAAGGACTTTTGATTCCATAATAAGATGTGATATATGCATTGCTATATAAACTTTATTTGAAATTATATAAATACATACTAAAAATATATTGTTAGTTTTGTTAACAAATTCTCTGATCATTCCCAATTATAGCTATGTTTCTATAATTAGATGATGCATTCTTAAGAGGTTTACTAAATATATACCAAATTTTATAGTAATTATATATAGTATAATGTAAAAATCAAGATTTAAAATTCTGTATTCTTTTAAATTATTTACAAAAAAATTGCTCAATTGTTAGATAAAGTATGTCTGTTTTTTATTATCTTACAATAAAAATATCTTAGATGTTGCACAAATTTTTCTATAGCAGATTCTCAATTTTAATTAGTTAATTGCCATAGTCTATAAATTTTGACTTGCATTATTATACAATTGATACATAAATTTTTGCTAAAATTAAGTTTTAACTTTTTTATTACAAAAATAAAAATTTTTAGAGAAATAAGCCTACACTATGGTAAAATTAGTTCTGGAATGTATTTTCATTTAATAGGTAGCTATAATTTTATTAGTAAGATTTTAAGTCTAGATTTTTAATCATTACTCTTAGCCAATCAATATTGAAAAACTGCTATGACATGTTAGCTTAGATATTTCTTAAATAATTCTATATACTTTGTATACTTCATGCTGAATTAAGCAATAATTATAATTTATCATTGCAGAAATAAAATTTTTTGATCAGCTAGCCAGTTAGCTAATTCACTATAGTTAACTACATTACTAGCTGACTAAATCTATCTTTATTTGTAACAAAATTGTTTACAATAATTTACAATAAATATTATAATATTCTAATACAAACTAAAATTTAATCTTATATTATGTTCACCTGAATAATGAGTAAGTTTTGTAACAAAATTTTGTTTGTAGCAGCATGCTTAGAATTGATAATTTTAATGCTAGTTAACTTATTATTTATAATAATAAATAAATTTTATAACAAAATTTTTTATTAGCTAATATTAATTTAGACCACACAAATTTATATACTTAGTTTTCATATCATGGGATAGTGTTCAAAGACCTGGCTACATAGCTTTTTAATACTTTTGTCTCTTGATCTATTATTGGCAATTAGACAACAATTAGATGATTGTATAGATCTGCAATAACCTGCATATTAAATATTTGCTATAGTAATTAGAATAGTAATATTTTTTTTATTAGAATTATTTATATAAATTATGCCAATTTTAATACAAACTGATTTATGGAATAGTGAATAGGATTTGTAATAGAATTTTTTAAGTAACTAATTTATGATAGAAGTCATAACAATTCTAATGCAAACTAACATATTTTAACTACATATTATAATTACTAGAATAGCAAGTTTGAACCAAATTATTAAATCATATATAGTATAGGTGGGCAATATAGAATATTATAAGATTATAATATAAAAAAACTCCAACCCTAACTCTAACCTGACTTTAATTTAAACTATAACCCTCACTCTAACCCTAACTATTCCCAAATTTGATTAAATTAGGTCAAATGATTATTTTTATATATTATAATCTTATAATAATTTATTCTGCACACCTATACTATAGATTAACCAAATTATTTGCAGTGACTTATGATAAAAATCATGACAATTAACTAATTAAATCACATATTAATAGTTACTAAAATAGTGAGTAAGTTCTATAATAGAATTATTTACAATAACTCATAATAGATAGAATGGTGAATAAGTTCTGCAAAACAATGATAGAAAACTTAATATTTTTAATAGAATTTGTCTAAATCAAAATAGAAAGTAAGTTCTGTAATAGTTCTTTTATTAACTCATGAATAAATCATATTAATTCAATACAAGCTAATTCAATATTATTTGCAATTATCAAAAATAGTAAGTAAATTCTATACCAAAATTTTTTAAGTAACTCAAAAGAAATTATGACAATTGTAATACAAAAACTAACTTACCTTAATACTAAAATAAAAATAATTTCTGTAATAAAATTATTTATAGCACATAGCTCATAATAGAATGCATAACAATTCCAATGCAAACCAACCAAATTGAATATATTAGTCAATATCAAACTATTATCTCTTTAAACTTTTATTACTATATTTAGAAATGTAAACTAGTTTTAATTAAATTAATTTGCTAGAAAACAAACCAATTTTATTTATATTAAATTTTTTAAACATGTATATTTCAAATTATTTAATTGCTATATAAAATTATAATAAACTTTTATTTAATTAGATTTTAAATAAACTTAGTTTATTTATTCTAATACAGGTCGAATGAAGGCAAATCGGGAACTGTACAACTGGTTAAAAACCGAAAACAAATTGGGTTTCGATATGTCTCCAGTTTTTTATTTTTAAATTAGTTATATATCAGGCACCTGATACAACTATGAACGTTACAATAAATTATACTGACAAAGCTTAATTATATCAGGTTGTAATCGTTAACTTTATGGATAATTATATAGAGCTATCGGCACACCTATATGTCACTGGAATTTTACTGATACTGTAAGCACAAACTGGCAAAATTTATAACAGTTATCGGCAAGCCTATATGTCACTAGTATTTTACTGATAAATAAATTGACTATAAGCACAAACTAGTAAAATTTATTATAGTTATCAGCAATCCTATATGTTTCTGGAATTTTACTGAAATCTTACTAATTAATAATTTGAATATAAGCAAGATCTAGCAAAATTTATAATAGTTATCAGCAAACCTATGTCACAGAAATTTTACTAATAAATAAATTGACTATAAGTATAAAATGGTAAAATTTATTATAGTTATCGACAATCCTATATGTCTCTGGAATTTTACTGAAATCTTACTGATTCTGGAATATTATTGATTAATAAATTGACTATAAACAAAATCTGATAAAATTTATTATAGTTATCGGCAAACCTATATGTCTCTGGAATTTTATTAATTAATAAATTAACTATTAGCACAATCCGGTAAAATTTATATTAGTATCGGTAATTTTATATGTCTCTGGAATTTTACTAATAAATAAATTGACTATTTATATTAATTATTGGCAGTTCTATATGTATTTCTAATTGTTCAATAAATATATAGAATTAGTTTTTACAGTGCTTCATCGTTTTTACTAATTGCTAAAAGTAGCAATAGCATAATTGTTTTATATATTATATATTATAAAACTTTATAATATATATATAAAATTATTTGGTTTAACAATATAAATAAATATATTAAATATAAAATTTCCTATATACAGGAATAACCGACATATATTTTCTTGGGTTTCTTTTTCCAACTATAACAGTGCCGGAAATAAATCTACCAAAAATATTATGTATAGGGATTATGCAATCCCAACTTAAGTTATGGAAGTTTTGATTCCATAACTCAATATTACAAATATTATCTATTATCTATTTGACATATAGGTTTGCCGATAACTATTATAAATTTTACCAGATTTTGCTTATAATTAATTTATTAATCAGTAAAATTCTAGTAACATATTGGTTTGTCGATAACTATAATAAATTTTACCAGATTGTGCTAAAAGTCAAATTATTTATCAGTAAAATTCCAGTAACATATAGGTTTGCCGATAACTAATATAAATTTTATCGGATTTTGCTTATGGAATCTTATATTTGAATTTTCTGCTTTGTACCAACGTACAAAAGCCAAAATATGTTTTTTTGGACCTTCAGGTAGAAGTACTTTGTGTTCAAAATAATATTGGACAAGATCAGGGTAGAATTGTCATCTAATATGAATTTGGTGAGCATTTTAGCTGAAGTTTCATGCTTTTTAGAAAAAGTCAACCCAAAAATTTCAGCACCAATATTTACCTTTCCGTATACTGTAACCTATTTTGCTACAAAGAATAGAAGAACATTTGTTTGTTTTAAATTCAGAACAGTATGATTAAATGCTAGTTTATATACAATTACTTTTATTGACTTACATTAGGCAATACCAGTATGTGGTCTGGTTTAATATGAATTTCAGATAATAATGCAAAATTATAATAATATGCATTATTATAATAGCTTGCTAGTAAAGAATATAATTCTTCTGGAAGATTTCTTTTTTTTATCAGCCCTAGTAATTCTTCTGAAAAGAGTTCCGAACCAGTACCCGAGTTTTCTTTGACATTTACAGACATTGAAAGAAACTCCTAGCAGTCATTTCTATTATACATAACAAGACTGCTGTTCATTGTTTTTTGTTCAATAAATGGTAAACAAGTTTTTAAATAACCTTCAGTATTTGATAAAATCTCATCCAGTAATGAGTAATATTGCATAGTTTTAAGTAATTCGGGTTCAACTCTTCTGTTGCTACTATGAATTGAACCTATAAATCAATATAAATTCTATATGAGCTATTGGCATTTTAATATGATTATTGATAAACATAACAAAACTCTACATAAAACTTGTTATATACTGAATATATTATAAACATATTTTAATATGACTATTATAAACATAAAACATACCTAATAAACCATTCATCCTTTTGAAACTAAAACACCAGAAAGAATATATAGGCCCATAGTTCATAACGCATTCACATATATATAAACATAAATGTAAATTAGGTGTTATTTTTTCAGGACCATAGGTTTTTTCAATAAGCTTCACTATATTAAGTAAGTACTGAT
Source organism: Dentiscutata erythropus (assembly GCA_910591965.1). Taxonomy (NCBI): domain Eukaryota; kingdom Fungi; phylum Glomeromycota; class Glomeromycetes; order Diversisporales; family Gigasporaceae; genus Dentiscutata; species Dentiscutata erythropus. The sequence goes on along the minus strand of CAJVPY010000393.1, from coordinate 397 downwards.
ATGCTTCCTTTAATTTGTCTTTACATAAAATCTGGCATACCTATAGGTAATTCAAAAAAAAAATTTAGCAATAAAAATGATTAGTATTATTATCAAAATTTTCTTATTAAATTATGATAATACCTATAGACTTATCAAAATTGAGCATGCCTGAACAAAATATGTTAAAATCTTTTTATTATTTTCTTGCAACAAATTTCACATTATGGAAGTTGCGTACACCAGAACAAAAGTTTTTCATTGATCAGCTGTAAAACCTAAAAATCCATAACCTATTGCAATTTTGTAAGATATACGGGAAAGTGGAGGAATTGTGATAAATGATATTTGTGTTTGAAATATTTGGTCAAGTGGAGATATGCTTTTAATTTTGAGAAAGGATTCTTGATGTTTGGTG
>CAJVPY010000392.1:0-27791 GCA_910591965.1 Dentiscutata erythropus | reverse complement strand
TATTATTATTATTATTATTATTATTATTATTATTATTATTATTATTATTATTATTATTATTATTATTATTATTAATTTTCATTCCCAAAATCATATAATTGTGTATACGATTTAATTCTTCAATAATGGATATATAGGTAAAAGTGTTTTTGATTAGATACTCTCAAACTGCGAGAGCAATTCGTAAGTGCAAAATATATTATATTGCATTGAAATTATTTCAATATAACCTAATTTGAATCACTCTTTTAGGCAGTGATAATTCTACGCTTATTGATATGACTTTAGTCCGGTTAATCCATCTTCTTTCACACCATCCTGACTTCTCCCTTGAACCTGCAAGCCTTCGTGAATTCAGCGTGTAGGACATTCGTGTTAATTGTCGTTGAGATCTTGAAGCGATTCTTACTATAATTCTGTATTTTCAGATATATTAACTTCTTTTTGGACACAATTGCAAATCGAGAAAACGTACAATTTTTATTCCACATTGCCACACGATTAAAACAAGTTCGTGATGCCCAATCTCCGGATAAATGCGAGGTATTCTGTCCATATAAAGGTTACTGGCTGTAATAAAATATTTAGTGTTCATGATATTAATATAAATAACGATTGCCTAGAATATATATACGTTAAGCGATTTAACTCAGCACCTTGTCCAAGCTAAATGCAAAGCCCATTCGTGGCCATTAGCTCCATTTCCTGGTCAATCAAACCTTCCTCCGGAATTATTCAAAAGTATACCTAATGCTGAGATGGCGTCTGAGGTTAGTATTGATTTATTTTATATGACTTTATCAAGTCAATGTAAATGATTCCTTGATGGATCATTCGTCTTTAACACTTATCTATATTCTTATTTGTCATTTTTATGTAGATCATGAAAAAAAATTATATTCCGAATGAATTCTTGAAAGAGCTAGAAAAAGCTCATGGATCTTCTCAAAGTAAAGGCGAAAAGGTTCGTTGATTGTGTTACCATAATTTTGCAAACGCTATAATTATTGTTTATGAAATGCTAAAAATTAAATTTTCATAAGGCGAACAAAAAAGGTCGTCCAAAGTCTACCACTCAAACGCCCAGGAAGAAACGTAAAGTAAATGCAGAATCGTCAGAGAATTCACAGGCAACTACCAGAACGTAAGCTGATATTTTCTTTTTGTTTCCAGGACAAAAACTTTGGTATCTAGTTAATCTGTTTGAGCCGGTTAAATGTCTTTATTAAATATCATCTTTATTTTCTTCATAGACTTGCTCCAAGAGCTGCTAAATCTAAGGTTCAATCGATGGCTATCGATTCTGATAGTAGCGAAAATGAGGATATAGATGAAGATACAGACGATTCATAAAGTTGTTAATTTGAGTTTGGAAACGCTCTTCTGTATATAATAAACTCGTAAATTGTATTTTCTATATATGATTTTTTAATAAACAATTAATAGAACATAATAATCTTTATTTTATATAGCATATATTTAATATTCTTAACTGTTAACGTTTCCTTGCTTAGTACGTACGTACGTAAAAAATAACACGTGATTCCTTATTAAAGTGCGGCATTCGATGTACATATGCGGATTAATTAGTGATTTTTGACCCGTGGCAACCCGGGTGAAAGGGATGTTAAAAGTTCGGTTCGACTCGACTCCATGAGTCGAGTCAGACAGACTTGAACTGAGTTCTAATAGTCATGCAATATTAAATATCAGAGACTATGACGATAACGATAGATAATTGATAACAGATAATAACTATTTAAAAAATAGAATTTATGACCGATAATTTATATTCTATTAATAATTTTTGTCTATTCTAAAGTTCCTGCTTCTAACCAACTTCTTAAAAGCAATAAAGCTTTGACTGTTTGATTTAATGGACAGTTTCTTGTAGGCTTGATAATTTTCTTTGCCACAGACAATGCATGTTTAGAGGCAATGCTAGTAGTTTGTAGAGAAAGAAAGTTTGCTGCCAGAAGTGCCAAGGTTGGATACTGATAGGTGTTATTTTTTCACTACATAAGTGTGTTGATCCCTAGCTTACTGGGTAAAGCAAGGTATATGTTTAGCTTACTTACTGACACCTTTTCATTTTTTTTGCTAGCCACTATTTGTCAAAAAAATTTTAGAGAATCTTCAATTTGAAGTATTAGATCTGGCTATTTTAGATTAAATTGTAAGATGATCACATGCATTTCAAGAATAGCTAATTTTTGATTACCTTTATTGTTAAAGATTTCTAACTTTGATGATGAATTGAGTAAAATATACATAGAGTAAGATTTCATAAGGTTGTACATATACTCTCTTTAACACATTCCTTATTGCCTTTGCTGCTTCATTAAGAACATATTGATTAAGGTGTAATTAGAATTAATACCTCTATCTGGATTTATATATCTGGATATATACTGTGTTATGTGATATAATGTGATATAATGTTTTTATATCTGAATATAAATATATTCAGATATCCAGATTTATACTATGATAAAACCAGATTAATCTGGATATAAAAAATATATTCAAGAGGTGTGGTGACTTAGTGTAGTGGTCTAGTTGTCACTCTTTTCAAGTGGCAGATTTAGAGTTCAAATCCCACGGATGATGATATTTGAAAAATAGGCTTGTGTTTCGGTTGACAGCTATGCTTATCAGTTGGATCTAATCTGTAATTTCGGTCACACCATCTAGTAATGGGAGCAATGATGCAATAAATCTGAGGAACTGGTATAACCAAAAACTCATTTGGGAAGTTTCGAGCTAGGAATAATAGTGATCTTCGATAGTATTACAAGAGGGCTGAATTCGAACCGGGACCTGAGATCAGAGAACTAAACGCAGGGTTGGCAATGGACTATGTCCAGTAAAAATAATTTATCAATGGACATAAATGGATCAATGAATATATTCTATTGATCATTGGTCTATTAGTTCATTAGTTTTTGTGTTTAAGCGTATAAGATCATTATATAATGTGAATTCTAAATTAGATTATCTAATTTTGATATATATATTTATTAATTGTTAATCAAGATAAAAACCTGTAACTTGCATAACTACCACTTTAATAAAAGTTTTATACAAAAAATACATACTTTATTTTTATATTATTATACGTATCATTATGTTTAAAGCTACTAACTTAAAAAGTAAAGTAATTAAATTCATAGTCATGTATAGATTCCGAATATAAAAAAAATCATAATACCAAAATAAGTAAGATTGTACAAAGATGCATAAATTTAATTAAACCTTCGATATGAATTTAAATAAACGTATTGCTGCTCAAAATATTATAGTAATTAAATGTCTTATATAATAGCAAAAATATAAACACATTATTTTGTTTCTGTATTCTCAATTTTCTCAGTTCAAAGCTACTAATCTAAAAAGTAAAGTAATTAAATTCATAGTCATGTATAGATTCTAAATGTAAAGAGTATAATAGTACCAAAAATAGTAGGGCTAGATCAAAGGCTATGCATTTAAATTAAATTTTTAAAATCTTTAATTCACATGAAAAAAAAAATAGTACAAATAGAATCAAGTAAAAGAAAAAGATAGTTAGTACAGATAGAATTAAGAAAAAAGAAAAAAAAATTAGCTTCTAAGCCCCAATTAATATGAAGATCGAAATTCTTTATTGAATTCACAATATAAGTTAGACTAGAATAAAATTAGATAGAACGTAAAAAAAAATTACAAATGTATAAGAATTTGAACAATAAAAATATCTTAAATATGAATTATTTATAATTTATAATTTTTTTTAAAGTTTACAAAAAGTTTAATTTCAGATATTACTTTTTCTTTACATATTTACTTATTATTATTCCTTGTTTGTTATAAAAGTTTTTTTCTAGTAGTGTATAATTTTTATCTGTAAGAAGATGAACCCTTTTCCAGAAATGATGTTAGCTAGTTCTACATCTCAACAAACTAAAAAAAAACATGCTAGAGAAAAATGTAGACACTACCTTTCAGATCATATTATTATAACCAATGAATATGTTAATCTACAAAAGCCCAATAACAAATATTGTTTTTGTTTGGCTTGTCATGATTTAAATTTTGAAAAAGTTAAAATCATTAATAGAAAAAAATTAGTAAAAAATTATCTTAAAAATTGTACACATTTTATACATAAAGTTGGTGAAAGAGAACAAGCTGATAATATTTTAAATAATGAATCTTTAAAAAAGTTGCGATTAAATAATGAAGAAGGTAAATTGTATATATATTCTATACTATGTAATATTTATTTTTTCAATAATATAATATAAACAATACCTATTTTAGAATCTTCGGATGAAGATGATAATACTTCAAAAGTTGAAAATAAAAACCTAGACCAATTTATTACTCATACACCAACTTTTTTAGAGCAATCTCAATTTGAAGATCAAATTTTAAATATTACAATAACAAATGGTTGGTCATTTCGATGGGTAGAAGACAAAAGTGTTATTGCACATTATCGTTGGTTAAATCCTCACTTAGTATTACCTAGTAGAAAACAGTTAGCTAGGCAAATTTTAAAATCAGCAACTGAAACTAATAAATTGCATATACAAAATAAAGCATGTAATGACCCACATGGAATTATGATTGTCTTTGATGGATAGAAGAATGTAGTAAATCAAAAAATATTAGGTTCAGTATTAATTACATCAAATAGCGAAGCTTTAATATGGAATATAAGTGATATTAGTAGGCAAAGAAAAAAATATGAAAACATTATAAAAATTACAGAAGAAATTTTCAAAGAAATTAATGAATTAGAGATTAAAATAAATGGACTTGTAACAGATAGCAATGCAGCTTATGTTGCTTCAAGGTAATATTAAACTTATTTATAAATATATATATTAAAATATAAATTAATTTTTTTTAATTATAAACATAGGCTTAGATTAAAATATCCTGATAAGATCTTTTTGCCATGTTACACTCATCAATTAAATTTATATATAGGAGAAATTTTCAAAGAATCTGATAATTTTAATATAGCAATGAAATCTGCAATTACTATTGTAGCTTATTTTAAAAATGCTAACCATTTTATTTTATTAGCAAGCTTCATGATGAGCAATATTCTTTATATAAATATTTTATTCATTAGTAATTCCTACAGAGACACGATGGAATAGCTATTTTTACTGTATTAACTCTTTGCTTAAATCAAAAGGCGCAATAAAAGTATACTTAATTTTTTATATTTATTTTTTTATAAATTTATAATATATACATAATTATATATTATATATTATATAGACACTCGTTGCTAAATTTGAATTTTTGGAAGCAATTTTAAATAATGAATCTTCAGGTCTTTATTTGCCTGAAAATATATACAAAATCATTAATAGTGATCTGTGATGGTTGCAAGTTCAAGAACTTTCTCAACTTCTCCTTCCATATTGTGCATGTCTCAACAAACTACAATATGACAAAGCACGATTATATGAAGTTCTTCTTATCTTTTAAAGTTATATAAAGATTATTCAAACAAAGATTTTACTACTTGTATGATTAATTGTTTGGAGCGCAGATGGAATTCTTGGGAACAGCCATTACTACTACTTTCATTTCTTCTTCACTCTAAATATGGCATGTCAATGTTTAATCCCATAAATGAACAGCTTTATTTTCAACTTAGTGATTGGTTAATATATTACTATTGTGCCTGGTTTAATACTGAACCTCTTACTCTATTACCTGAACTTGAGAAATATCGAAAAAGAGAAAAGCCATTTACAGAACATGTTGCCAACCAGTTTAATAATGATATTATGGGATACTGGGAATACTGTACCACTTCAGCAAAAGAATTAGGTAAATTGGCATGTTGTATCATTGGAATTTGTGTAAATTCCGCCTCTGTTGAAAGGCTCTTTTCATGTATAGGTTGGTTGCATAACAAGTCACGATCTCGATTAAAGGTTTGTTTAAATTTATTAGCTTTTCATTATTAGTATTAATATTAGATCTATCGCTATTATTTTTCAAAAATTTAGCCTCAAAAAGTGCTTCATATGAGCCAGCTTCATGCTACTATGAATCGAAATAATCGTTTAAAAGAAATTGAATTATCAATGAAACAATACAAGCAGAATAACCAATAGTCAATGAAAATATTAATAATGTGGCTGTAGTTGATAGCGATTCAGATGATGAAATAGAAGATAATGAACACATTATTAACGTGGAAAATTGGAATGAAATTATACAACGGTGGAATAATATGATCTCTGAAGAAGAGAAAGATGAAATCGATATTGCTTTAGGTGATAATAATTTAGAACAAATTATCAATGATACAGATCACCCGGCAATTAACAATGATGCAAAGTGGAAGCTGAAAACGTTGTTCAAGGATGATATTCCTACTCCAGCATTTATTTATGACTTATAATAATCATATAAGTATTATTATAAATGTGGTTTTATAATAAAAATTAAATACTTATCGTGTGTAAATTTTATATAAATATGCTTTAATAAATATATTTTCTAAGATGTGTCTAAGCTTTAGTATTATACGTATAAGTGTAAAAACAATTAATTAAAAAATTCCAAATAAGCTACTTAAGTTTTATATTCGTATTATTGTGTAAGTTTATAATTGGTACCATTATATAATGCTTATACAATTTAAAGTTACATAACGAGTATGAGAGTCAATTAAATCTGTAAATCGAGCAATTGATACTTATAAGCTGCTCAGGATCTCAATAAATATTTTTTCAATTTATCTATTAAATTACACGAATTTAATGAGCTTAAGACTTTATTCTATTAATTAAATGCAAATTGAAAGGTAAACTATCACGAATATAAATAGTTTATATTAAATATTTTTATGAAAAGATATTTATTGTATCAGACGATACACCAATAATCTTTTCTTAAACATGGTCAAATGAATACATGCAATTATTTTATTCTGATGACGAATCAAAAAACATGAGACCTTGGAGCAATACAGAGATTGCCTATTTTTCTATGCTATGTCAAAAACACGATCGTGACTGGAAACTAATATCAAGATTACTTGAAAGAACTCAAAAGAATGTCATAATAAGTAAGTGTTCGTTTATCTTTTATCGAATTAATGACATACTTGTAATTTTTCTATTTAACTTACTTATTAAGCAAACTTTTAGATATTCTGAACTTTATCCCGGTTTCAGATGCCAATATGTTAGAATAGTTCACCGTCGGGCATGATAATATTTTCCTCCCAATTACATCGGATTTAGAATCTTTTTGACTTATTTGGGAATGTTACCGACTTTATCTATTAATTGGGAGTTTTTTTTTATTTTATACATATAACCTTGGACTATATTCGCAATTATCGGCTTCTTTTACATGAATAATCAACATCGATTTGGCAAAAACAAAAGAGGTAATCTAAATTTATTAGTTCTTGCTATCTATATTAACATTATATTATATAATTAAAATCTCTTTTTGTGTTATCAATATATTACAATATGAGCATCATTAATTAAAACGGTAAAACACCTCATTTCACTGACAATTACTTACTGAAGTTCATTTCATGACTGTTTATTTTACCGAAGCTCGTTTTACAGACAAAGCAATTCTGGTCAATATCATTAGGGTTTGGTTAGAATTAGGGCTAAAGTTAGTGTAATTTATAAAAATAAACTTGTCTGTGAAATAAGCTTCGGTTAAATAGACTGTCAGTAAAATGAACTTGTCGATCGGTGAAATGTGGTGAATAATACGGACCCAATTAAGGGTAGCATTTTATTTGTAACAACTTAGTTTAACAAATTATGTCAGACATTAAAAAAAAATTACACTAGACATGTTTTTGATTGATGATGCTCACAAAATTATATACCGTATTACTGCGAAATAACGACCATGGGCGTTATGTCGAGATTCGGCCCGAATTAAGCTTAATTCAGGCCAGAATTCATAATTTCACCCTGCGCGTTATTTTGCAGTAATACGGTAATCTATATAGCTTATTGTCCATTGGTCCATTGAGTAAATACTTCTTCAATGGAGCTAATTTATTGGATCAATGGACCGGAGCTCCATTGGTAGCAATGGACAAATTTGCCAACCCTGCGGTATATGTGTCCAGATTTTACGGATCCCTATCATTTCCCCGACATTAATTTCCCAATAATCACTTCCCCGACAAATCATCTCCCCGACACAATCATTTCCCCGACATTAATTTCCCCAATAATCACTTCACCGACAAATCATCTCCCCGACACAATCATTTCCCCGACATTTATCTCCCCGACCCCGGCACGATCATTTCCCTGACAAATCGTTTCCCCGGCACAATTATTTCCCCGACATAATCATTTCCTCCGACAAATCATCTCCCCAACCATTCTTCACTCAGCACGTCTGATATTAACTCTAAGAGACACTGTCAGATAGGTAATTTACATTGGTGGCATAACTGTCAGATTACGGACGCGGTGGGTGAATAATGGTGGAAATAAAGGAAATAATTATGTCGGGGAGATGATTTGTCGGGGAAATGATTATGTCGGGGAAATGATTGTGTCGGTGATGATTTGTCGGGGAAATGATTGTGTCGGGAGATGATTTGTCGAGGAAGTGATTGTCGGGGAAATGATAGGGATTCGAATTTTACGGTACTACGAATTATTGTGGGTTTCAAATTATTGTAACCACCCATCTGACGATAAAGTTTCCTTAAATGGTTTATCTTTATTTATTTTATTTTATTTTATTTTACAAATTGCCACCACCCTAAAAATAAAATTTTCCAAGATTCCTCAATATATACTAATTTTTATAATAGTTAACATCTACGTATTTCTATTTTGGATCTAATTTGTTAGTTAAGGAAAAAGTATCTTAAATTAATACATGGCATCTCGGAATTTTATGCTTATTTTCACGTAACGTATTATTAATGAAGCTCAATAAATTTTCAGTGGGTTGTCTTTTGAAATGATTCTTTATTTCCAACTAAATATTATTAATATTAAAGTCTCGAATATGAGTGATAAAGTCATCTGATTTATACAATTTATACCTTATAAGGAAATAAAAAAATGCGGCGTTTATGTTACGTTGCCTACCTAATTTTAAAAGGTTGTATTAGGAAATTGAATTCACAAAGCCACATCATCCAAGAATTAAGGTAATATAACTAAAACATTCACTTTATAAATATATTCAACATTCTGCAGCAAAAATACTAACTTTAATCTCAAAATGATTCCTAAAGATAAATTTGGTTATATCGTTTCACTACAGTTGAATGGACTGCATGTATCGGATCGCACTTACATATGAATCTCATTAGTTCATTAAAGGAAAAAATATAATGAGGGATTGAAAATCATACGTATGTAGAATGGCTTAATAATTTTTTTCGTTTATTATTTTATTACTTAATTTATTCTATGGCCTTGACACAGGAACAGGTTCTAAATTTAGTTCTGCAATTTTCAAAAAGAGTAAAATCATAATAAATAAGAAAAGTATAAAAAGCATTTGATTTATCCAACGTTATTCCTTCAATTGCAATAAATCTTTTGACAATCAAATAATCCACATTTTTCTTGAATTATTAAAAAGTATCAATGCGTCAATTCTTTGCTATTTTGATATTTTTGACCCTCATCACATTTACTATATCCTTTCCATCACCAACTTTTCGACGTAACTCACACTCAGACTTTACTCAATGCGAAGGTACATTTCCAAACGAAATTACTACAGTTTTTTATGAACCTAATCCTGCAATCTCTGGAGAAAATATGACAGTCACTATCGCAGGAATAAATACAGTAACAGTTCAAGAAGGAGCTACATTAAACGTCACAGCATTGTACCAAGGAAAACAAGCATTTGTACATATTATGGATTTTTGTAAAGTATGGGTTGAAGTAAATGGTGATAAGTGTCCTGTTTCACCTGGAGATTTTAAGTATACTGTTACTATTCCTATTGAACCACACCAAGACGACCCTAAGAATACCACAATCGGTTACGATTATATATTTCAAAGTACGTATTATTATTATTATTATTTAAAAAGAAATTTTATAATATTATAATTAATAAAACCATAATTTATAATTTATATTATTTTTATTATTTTCATGATTAGTTTCTAATCCTGGAGAAGACTTGTCATGTATAAAAGGAAAGTTTTATGTTACTTATCCATAATTATTATTACTATATTATAACAGTATTTTATCGGTATTATGTGCTCTTTTGATTTTGTTTTCAATATGTTCAGAAGTCTATTTAAATATTAAATTATGAATTTATTATATAAATAAATAAAGTTGCATAACACATTAGCTTATTTTTAATATTGTCTGCTAAAAAAATATTTCTATTGAGCGCTTAGAAATTTTGCTTTTGATTGAGCCGTATTCAATTCAATCAAATAACAGCACGTATGTTTAAAGTAATAAACCATGTTTCGTTAAAGCAGTATAAAGGTTTAGCGGGACATAAATTATGCTAGCATTTTGTAAAAAAAAATTTTTTTTAGGACAATTTATGGCATTTACAAACCGGGTTTAAATCGCATCCAAAAAATTTCAGGACATACGATTTAATAATCACGATATATCAATTATCATAAGAAATTTATTAATGAAATTTTCATAAACGAAAGTATAATCAAAATAGCAAAATTTGATTGTATGCCAGTTCGGTGGTATGTTAGAGCTATTTTTATTTAAAACTTTGGAATACTAGTCTTCACTTTCTATTTGGCCTTTCTTTATTTCCTTGGTATATATTCGTAAAATTTCTTTTTGAATGAAAACTTTCACTGTGTGCTTCTTATAAAATTAGATTTAAATGTGTAATTCTTTAAACAATAAAGAACATTACTTTTTAAGAACGATTTAGCGTAGATTATAAGAAAAACTTTTTTTCATTTAAAGGAATTTTTTTATAAACCATATTGTACATGTTTATTATCTAACATATTTGTGTATATTATCATACTTCTAAAGCTGATGTTTCTTATATGCGTATTATACATATCGGTGGATTTACAGAATTGGTAGTATCAAAATTATTCGCAAAATTATCAAAATTTTATAGCAAATAATTTAAGGAGTAAATAGATACAATAACAGTGCTATTATATCTATTTACTCCTTAAATTATCTTTATATTTGTTTGCTACAAAATTTGGAGTTCATTTTGCGAATAATTTTAAGGATGCAACTTAGGATTAATTCAGGACTAATTCCATAAAATCCGCTGATATGATTAAGAAATTTGACGAGCTGTCATGTTAAAATTTTGAAATTTATAATTTGTAAACATTATACAGGAAAGTAAAATAATACGAGTATTTCTTTGAAAATAAAAATAACATGATTCTAGTAGGTATTTCCACACCCTTTGATTACGAGCATAATAAATAAAGTGTATAATAATACAGTAGTTACAGCTGGGTTATAATTTATAATTTCAAGGTCGTGGAAATACAAAAATTGGAGCAAATTACTTGGACTGTTTAATGCGTCAACAACCTGGCACACATTCAGGAATTGCCTATTAATATGGTTGAATTTTCTTTAGGTGGCGATTTAACCCCGGTTGCCTTTACACATTACTAAGAACTGGTGTGAAAAAGGTTAGGAATTCCTAATATTTGACTACAAAATGGAATTCTAAACTGACTCAATTCAATAAGTGGATTTAAAATTAAATTTTAATAATTATCAAATCAATAAATTAAATTTTTAAAAAAGTAACCGATAACAAAATCCATTAAATGCAACTATTAAAATTGCTGAAAATTCATTATTGGATCAAAAAAACATTTAGCATACAATTCTTAGATATATGACATTCTATGTAGTTTACTTAGTTCAAAATTATTGGATATGCTATATAATTAAATTTAAACTGTAAATTAAAGAATCAATTTAATATATATTGATAATTTATTGGTAGTTTTTTTAAACGATACTGGTACGTTTTACAACTATTCGTTAAAGAATTGAGCGATTTGCACAAGGCGAAGAGGTTTTTTCAACGCAGTTGTGACAAAATTAAATAAATTTCTTAATCGAAATCTAGGTGACTTAATGTCAATGACTAGCCTTTCAGATGGAGAATCTGTAACACTAGCTAAAATTTTCTTGAGGCCGAAACAATTTCCTGGATTGGATAATGTCCTTTAAAAGTTATAAGTGTGTTAAAGTTTCACAAATACAATTAGTATTACAAATGTAATATAAATCACTGTAAATATAAAAAAGCAAAATTGCCTTGCGGAAGTATCTGACATCTCAGTAATCATTAGTGTAACTTTGAAAGTATAACTAGAATATGTACAAATAGCTTTGCGATGTATTGTTGTTTAAATTGAATTCATGTATTTTTAATTTTAAAACTGAATATGTGCTATATGAACTTTTTGTTCGAAATTCTTTAACGATTTAAGTGAATTCAAATTTATTTCAACTAAAAGGTATTAGAACCAATTTAAGTTGATTCTAAAAATCCAATCTAACGATAAATAATAGAAGAATACCTGCCTTATACGATAGTAAAATTGTTTTTGCAAAAAAAAGGTCCTAAGCCGAATTTTGTTAACCGACTCCCATTTGCTTTCAATATCGCTACTAGTTTACGTATTATTATTTTTTTTTTCAAAAGAAGAATGAGTTATTCATGTGACCAGTACATTATTGAAGCTGATAAGCGTGCATTATTCACATAATGATAATGATTGAGATTTTTAAAGATCATTGCAGGTGCACTAATCAGAATTGATGTTTAATACATGTGTTTTAAATTATTTTAAATAAATTTGGGGTACCAAACATATTTAGGATGCCTTAAATGTTTTATGTTCTGAAAATATTCAGGTATTAATACAAATACAGATTGTCTATTAATAGACCGATTCTCGTAACATGCTATAACCTCAGTGAAGCAATTTAGTAGTGTATGTTTCATGATTTGTTTAGATCGAAGCGACTGGAGATAACGAGACATTAGTTGTACGTTGCATTAGTTTAGATTCGTTTAGGATAGCAAGCATGCTTGTTATTGATTATATGAAACGATAGATTAGGGTAGGAACGTATCATTGTTATTACATTCGCAGTAGATTACATTTTAAACACACACGGTTACACCAGATCTCAGCGAAATTTTTAGATTGATAACGCACCAAATGGTACTAATACAGTAAAGTCAGACCGTGATACAAACAGTGTGAAAAAAAAGATACGTAAAAAGGATTTTTTAAAGAATTAGGAATTTCCTCGTTACGCAGTAATCTCGATACGAAAATTTTTCCATTATATTATGTGCTTGTTATTCATCTTTTCATACAGAAGTCATTTTTATTATCGAAAAAAAACAAGTTCACTTCGATAGAAAAAAATATTACTAAATTGAAACCAGAAATTTTTTATATAAATCTGTTTCTAGTTGTAACAGATTCAAAAAAGAATAATTAAATCATCACAACACGATAACTTTTAAAACAAGTCGCACTTTAGAATATGAGCACAGTTGAGAAAAACCAAGATTTAGATAATGATAATAAAATTCGTGAATTTTGGATAAAGAATATTTGTAATCACGATAAACTCGCAAAAAAAACCAAAGAAATTTATGATTTCATTATTGTGGGTGCTGGTACTGCAGGATGTGTGCTTGCTAGAGAATTGATTCATTGTATTCCAAATATCAACGTCCTAGTATTGGAAGCTGGAGGTCCTGATACTTATTCTAATGGTATAATTAACTTGCCTTGTGCTTCTTTAAAGGTGATAACATCTATTGATAATGCTTTTATAAATTATATGATAACTATTATTTTTTTATATTAATTAATTTACTCTTATCGTTTTCTGCAACATAGGCCTTACGAATAAGTGAGATTGACTGGGGATATGTTACTCAAGAACAAAGAATGCCAAGCTCTGTAGACCCTACTAAAGAGATCTTAAAAAAGGAATCTCCTTATTTACGTGGAAAGGTTTGGGGAGGAAGTAGTTCTATGAATGCAATGATTTATATGTAAGGTTCATAAAGTTACAAATTTTATTGTATTTATTTATTATTGTTCGCTTTTTTAAATTTATATCCTTATTTTTTAGGCGAGGTCAGGCAAAAGGGTACAACGATTGGGCAGCTCAAGGCCCTGAATATAAGATTTGGGATTGGGATCATTGTTTAGAAGGTATGACTTTGTTAATTCATCTTAATTCGAATCATTTGATTTACTCAAAAAGTATATATATATATTTTCTTTAAAAGCATTTAAAGCAGTAGAAAAAAATTCACGAAAGAACCCTGACGAAAATTTTAAAAAATTCCATGGATTCGATGGTTTACTTCATGTACAAAACCATCAAAATGGGATATATGATATTATGTCAGGTGTGATTGATGCTGCAAAAAACTTTGGAATTCCCTATAACGACGATTTTAATGGCGAAAGACAAAATGGTGTTGGAATGTTCCAGGTGCCTTAATAATAAATTTTTTTTAGTTTAAACGTCAATTTTGCTTTGTAGTTTTTTTTTTTTTTTTAATATATAGGTTATAAATTATAGTTCACAATCAAGGATGGAAAAAGATGTTCCTTGGCTGATAGTTATCTAAAGGATGCATTAAAAAAAGTTGAATTACACCCAGATTCAAAATATGATAATTTCGGAAAGGTTGTAACAGTAGATGTTAGATCAATTGCTCATGTACTAGATATTATTTGGGATGAAGAGAATAAAGAAGAAAATATTGCAATCGGCGTAAGATACTTTTGTAATGGTACCGTACGTGAGGCTTTCATTGCTTTGAAAGGAGAAGTCATTCTTTGTGGTGGTGCTATTAATAGCCCTCAAGTAAGAATATAATGATAGTTAACCAACCATTATAATGATATATTACTGTATCATAAATCCTTCCTATTTTTATTTTTATTTTTTTTAAGATATTAATGCTTTCTGGCATTGGACCAAAAGAAAATCTTGAATCAAATAATATAAAAGTCCGTAAGGAACTACCAGTTGGAAGAAATTTATTAGATCATCCGTGTTGTTGTCTTGTTGCTAAATCGACTCCAAACGCACTCAATCATTGGAGTGGCGGATGTGAAATTGGAATAATACATAAAGCTAATGTTGAAGGGAAGATTCCTTGTAAAGATGACTTTTTTGATGAGAATCCTGACATTCAGATTATTGGTATGTTTTGATTAAAATATTAATTTGTATAATTATTATTTTTATTAATTGAATTAATATTATAAATAGCGACTACGTACCAAGATGATTTTTTAGATCCTTCAATAGAACTTTATAAAAAACATGATAAATTCGATGGGATTATTCTAATACCAGTTCTTAACAATCCATCAAGCGTTGGTTATCTAGAACTTAACAGCAATAATCCATTTGATCAACCAAAGATATATTTAAACTTTTTTGAAAAATCAGATGATATATATAGAATGATTAGTTCACTTAAATTATGTCGTGAAATACTTAAACAACCTCCACTAAGTACTGTTTATAATGTTAAAGAAATTGGTGTCAATGATGAATTTGGACAATGGTGCACAAACGGAGATGATATGAGTGATGAAGGTTGGGAAAAGTTTATTGTTAATAAGGCAAGTACTTAAAATATTTTTATATTATAGATAAATGTATTTTATATATTTTATAAAAAATTTCTTATTATCATCTCTATCTTATTTGTGCTTAGTCAACATCGTTCCATATATGTGGAACAGCAAAAATGGCACCAGAATCCAAAGGTGGAGTTGTTAATCATCGGCTTCAAGTTTATGGTACGAAAAATCTTCGTGTTGTTGATGCTTCGATATTTCCATATATTCCAAGTGGAAATACGAATGCACCTACAGCTATGGTTGCTTGGAGAGCGAGTCGGTTAATTATTGAGGATTATATGGGAATATGTTAAATGAATTGTAACATTTCTTGCTTATTTTACGTATATTTAAGTTAATTGTAACATTTCTTGCTTATTTTACGTATATTTAAGTTGATTTTAACCTATCCTATTAAGTTAAATTAAAATTTAATAACGAAGGCTATATAGTTATATATAATGCTCAAATAAAAATAAAAAAATAATTTAAGAGCTTCATTTGATAATTTCAATACAGGATATATCAATCAAATTAGTATAAATCTCAATCAAATATTACGAATTTGATTTAGATTTATACTAATTTGATTGACATATTCTGTAGTATACGTACTGTAATAAAAGAGAATGCTTTTAGAATAATTCTTTTAAATAATTTAAGGCTTTAATATATTGATCTGAATTGACTTCAATTTTCTAACAACATGCCTATTCCACCACATACATAACATCTCATTCTGTTACATTACTCAATGATATGTTCTTATTGTTCATATTTGTAACATTTCTTTTTAAACTTTCTCTTAGATTACGTAAAGAATCCCATATTTTTAAATTTTTTATTATCATATTTATATAAAAACAGTGTCATTAGACACGACTTCCTTATACGTCATAACATGTTGAATGGTTCCGGTTAACATTAAATCATTAGTATGATACGTACAGCAAACGGAACATGGAATTATTTTGGAAACTCGACTCTAAGAGCCTGCATCTATACACTCTGATTTTAATTTTTCACAAAGATCACAATAGACATAGTAATTAGTGCGATGACATTATTCACAATTCGCACCATAACCTTGATATACGAGTTAGAGCAATACGTCGCGTTGAGATCAAAATAAAAGATTCGATAAACACCCGCTCATTATTGAAGATATCTACAAGTTGGTATCATTAATAAAATTACTTGGTACAAAAGATATTATAGTTCAGTTCCACTGTCGATAACAAAAGTTCCCACTGAACATAAGCACGATCTTGGTCAAAAATGATTTATTCGATGTTCATTGTTGTGCGAAAATTTTCATGTTTTATTTTACTACCATTTTATTGTCACGATCATAGTGAAATCGGATTAAAATGAAATGAGGGTTTCTATTTAACCCTCTAAAATCTACTTATACTTGTTTATTATGAACTCTACCCTAAAACTAATATCCTATCCTAACATTAAAAAATGCACCTCAAAAATTTTTATTTTTCGGTGGTTTGTCTATTTTTTACAATGTACAATTTTCATTTTAATCAGTCACATTTCTTATAAATATGTATTTTCTATGATTCTCTTATCTCATTATTCGTAATTTAGTTATTTAAGATCTAACTTAAAATATATAAAACATTGCTCTCCCACTGTTAAGGTTAAACCTATTTTTATTTCTAAAATAATAAATACCCTACTGCAAGCAACATCATCATTCGGAAATGTTCAAGTTTGTTGATGAACCATGTAAAAAATGGCTTTTTATATCAGATGTTGTGTTCTACGGATCAATAGAAAATATTTTAAAAAACTTCCAAAAAAACCTATTCATGTAAGTACTTTACCACCAAAGTCCAATCAAGAATCAGAATAGATCAATGCATAAAATCTAAAAATTTTATGTTTATTTTTTTCAGAAATTATTTCTGCAACTGAATCCAGAGTTAATGAACTTTGGATGAAATTTCCGAATTAAATAATTTGGAGTTTGGTTCTACAGTTAAGAATAATCATGTCTATTTAAATCAAGACGTATTTCTGACTCAAATAGTAGGCTATTTAACAATGGAAAATATACAAATGTGCAATTAGCTTCAGAACAATGTGAGGAATATTGTGCTTTACCAGATTATGTATTCTTTTTAGTGGTAAAATTACATATATAGATTGAAGCTCATGGAATTGTTACTTGTAGCTATAAAAAACGGTTTAACTAGTACACCTGGTATTGGATCATACTTTGGATTCTATTTTTTTTAACTTTCATCATAAAAAATCTTGAAGTTACAATAATCTGGCATTGTGAAGGAAAATTTTGCTATCAATTCTTGCCAGATAGTACAAAAAGGAGACATTTACTAATTTGATGTTGCGTATGTTGATGCATAAAATTTGGTACAACAAAGCTGTAGAGGTATCTTATGCCAGTATGGATACTCGAAGAAATTACAGAATTTTTAAAGGACAGAAAAATGACAAAGGCAAGATGCAAGGTATTCACATATGAATTATTCGGAACTCTGTTGAATAGGTGCAGGGACATGGAATCTATGTAACAAGAATTTGTAAATTATGCGTTGGGAGGGGTTCCTGAGTACCTAATATATATTTTTCATTTATTATTTTATTTTAGTTATTTTATTGGTATTATTTATATATATGTGTGTTAAAACTTGACATAGATAGTATTCCAAAACTAGACACTACCTTAATTATAGTCCCCATCAGTAATTTATTTCCTTTCTATTACTTATGTCAGTAGTGACATTAATACTATTAATTCCGTCAATGGCACTTATGCCATAAATACCATTTATACATTTATGGCCTTTATGACCTTTAGTCCATTTTGCACATAAGTTCGATTTTTTTTAAAAAAAAAACTTATAATTAATTAAAGATGTAAAAGTATAAAAGCAAAGTTCATTTCACGTTGAAATAAAAAAACAACTCAGTTGAGTAAAACACTTCAAAAAAGATAATAGTAGAAGTAGTAACTCCAGTAGTTTTTACTTATCTTTAAATTTTGTCCATAATAAAACGTTCAGTAATTCTTTTCTCTGCCCCGTTATCTTGTTAAAATCATAAATTCAAGTTGAGTCTTAACCTTTGAAATTCGAGTAGAAGTGTTAACTTTAAGTTCCCTTTGATAAATAAATAAACTTTATAAAATAAATCGTGGTAAAAACTTTTTTGTCCCCATGATTTCGTTTTACCATACTCTCGATTCTTAATCAGAATAAGAAAGAGAAAGAGATACTAATTTCAATCACGTGACTCACGTGATAATCGTTAAGAATCTTAACGATTGAAGCTGAATACTGAACCCCGTTGAGCCAAGATTTGAGAGAAAGAGTTACTAGTCCACAAACTAGGCATACTAATAGCCAGTAGAAGTATAATCCAAGGTTATACTTATCTTAAACTCCAGTAACGCCGCAGTAAGACTCAAAAAGACCGAACTAAGTCTCTCCACACCTTTTTTAGGAGTCTTGGTTTATAGTCAATTTATTTTGGTATTCTAGTATAGATAGTTAGTTTTAGTATTCATCTGAGTAGTCACCACTTTTTCAGCGTGCAGTATATGTGTTGTGGGTGGATTCAAAATTTTGGAATTCTGCATTCAAACCAATTTAAGTAGTAAGCAATTTAAATTTCGATAATAAAGAATATGAATGTTATAGTTAACAACAACGTTGCATTATCATAAAATGTTTTCTATTTTTGCATTTAATACTACAAAATTACACTGCTTCCACGATCAAATTAGAACGTCTATATCAGCAATATATATATATATATATTGCATTTACTGTAATAGCGATACGTACTTGGATTCATTTCAATCACAACATCTATAGATGAAAAGAATTTTAAATCGATCTTTTGTAGCTCTAAATTTGTATAGGCTTTATGACGTCTTGCAAATGACTTTTTTCAAAAATTTATTACTAATTAGTCTTGAAATAAAATAATATTCTTGGATTGAAATTTTAAAACTTTCGTGAAATACAGTACTGGATACAATGTCGAGATTTTAAGTGTATAGATTCATAAAATACTATGTGCGAAATTTTAAGTGCAGAAATTCACGTTTTAATCCGCTCTCAAAGTTTGTCCAATTTGGGCAAGATTTTTGCGTACAGATACCGCAAAAAATTGCCAAATAATCATCCTCTACGTGTTATGATACATAACGCTCCGTTACTGAATTGTTGGTTCACAAGATCAGGTGAAATAATAGAATTTATTGAAGGTTGAAGTTAGGAATGGGATCGATATGATTTAAATGATTTTATTGAATAAGCAGTAATCTTTTCGAGAGATTACTTATTTTTTGTGTTATTCTAAAATAAAAGAAATAAGACAAATATTCTCTAATGAAATATATCGAGATTTAATGATTCAGCTACATGACTAAAGTCAAGTAGTAAGACATGTATTATATGTTATCGTAGCCAGAGGCATTATTGATATGTAGTTTCATTACCATTATTTGATTCCTGTAAAATTTATGTTAAATTAACATAGTAAGCACAATTATCATGAGCCAAAATACTAAAAATTAAATACGAACTATACCATTATTTTAGAATCAACGACGCTTTAAAAAAAAACTAATTAGTTGATTAATGCTATCATACTTAGGGTCCAATTCCAAAGAATTCAATTGTTGAAAAATTTGTGTCGTCAAAGGACGTTCATTCGGTTCATAATCCCAACATTTCGAATAAAGAATAATATATTGTATGGGTGTTCCTATTATTGGTTCTTCACGTGAGCCTTGAATAATTCTAAATGGGAGACCATAATCGTAACTTTGACTAAATGGAGGTTGTCCATTGCAGGGACACGGAAATTGTGTGATTTAGTGTGATTAAACCAAATCGCACTAAATTGCATAATTTTACATCATATTTATATTCTCCGATTAAGAAATTGCGTATTAATTTATTCTCCGATTAAAAAATTTGTTAGTTGAGCGCAGTATTGAAAAAACTGCTAGTTTTTTTTTCGAGTAAAATTTGCAAAAAACACTAAATCGCACTTTTAAATTTTAATCATCAGCAAATCGCATATATTACACATACCGCACGCATAATTTACAAATTCTTATCGCATAAATTCCGTGTCCCTGGTCCATTGTTTGAAATCTCCCACATCAACACACCAATACTATATACGTCAGACTTTTTATCGTATGGATACTTTTGATCTTCAAGTTTTCGAGGATCAATAAAAGGGATTACACCATAAAATTTATTACCGCTAGTTGCTGTGCTGTTAAGGTTTTTCGAAAGTCCAAAATCTGAAATTTTAACATTTCTATCATGGATAAGAATGTTCAAAGTGTGCTAGATTTACAGGTAATATGCTTGTAAATAATTTGATACCAATTTTTCAAATCTTATACTAATAAATAAAATTAGATACTTTACCAAATCGCGATGTATAATATCTATGCTATGAAGATAAGACATTCCTTCAGCTATTTGGCTCGCTAATCTAATTTTTTCAGGCCATTCTAATTTATTAGTTTGTAGATACTTTCGTAAAGTTCCATCATTTGCATACTCCATTACAAGGTAATATGTTTTCTCTCTCACATCTTATAATAAAAGTTTTAAATCAAAATTAGATAATCTGCCAAAACTCATGATAATGTACACTTATAAATAGTTTACCGAGGCTAATCCCATGAAATTTAATAATTCGCTCATGATCAGATCTACTAAGTAGTTTCAGCTAAAAATACCATTGTATCTTAGAAAGTCGATAAATAATAAGCATAAGGAATATAAATAATATACCTCATTTTTAAAAATCTTTTGAGCCTTTTCATCAGTTTCTGATCCTGCTTCCTTAATGACCACTTCACCTAACGAACGTGATATTACTCGATACACTGTTCCAAAGCCCCCACGTCCTAATTTTTCCTTGTTCATCAAACTATTATAAGGTATTTCATTCAAATTGTACTCTTTAAGCCATTTCTTGCGGCTGAGTAATTTAACATATAAGCAAAAGGAAAATAAAAGTTATATTTAATGGAGAATTTTTTTAACGATAATGTGTACATTATTTTATGAACTTACTCACTAGTAATTTAACACGTAAGTGAAAGAACAGAAGCAATATTTAATAGAAAATTCTATTGACGAAAAAATGGGGCATTATTTTATGAACAAACTATATACTTACTCCCTGGTAATTAAACACATAAGTGAAAGACAGAGAGTAATGTTTAATAGAGAATTCTATTAACGATAAATGTGTATATTATTTTATGAGCAAACTATATACTTACCTCCTGGTAATTTAACACGTAAGCGAAGGACAGAGAGTAATGTTTAACAGAGAATTCTATTAACGATAAATGGGTACATTATTTTATGAACAAACTATATACTTACTTCTTAGTAATTTAACACGTAAGTGAAGGACAAAGAGTAATGTTTAACAGAGAATTCTATTAACGATAAATGTGTATATTATTTTATGAATAAACTATATACTTACCAACTGGTAATTTAACACGTAAGTAAAAGAACAGAGAAGCAATATTTAATAGAAAATTCTATTAACAAAAAAATGGGTACATTATTTTATGAATAAACTACATACTTACATACTGGTAATTTAACACGTAAGTGAAGGACAGAGAGTAATGTTTAATAGAAAATTCTATTAACGATAAATGTGTATATTATTTTATGAATAAACTATATACTTACTCACTAGCAATTTAACACGTAAGTGAAAAAAACAGAGAAGCAATATTTAATAGAAAATTCTATTGACGAAAAAATGTGTACTTTATTTTATGAATAAACCATATACTTACAACCTGGTAATTTAACACGTAAGTGAAGGACAGAGAGTAATGTTTAATAGAGAATTCTATTAACAATAAATGTGTATATTATTTTATGAATAAACTATATACTTACTCACTAGCAATTTAACACGTAAGTGAAAAAACAGAGAAGCAATATTTAATAGAAAATTCTATTGACGAAAAAATGGGTACATTATTTTTATGAATAAACTATATACTTACTCACTAGCAATTTAACACGTAAATGAAAGCAATATTTAATAGAAAATTCTATTGACGAAAAAATGGGTACATTATTTTTATGAACAAACTCTATACTTACTCTCTGGTAGTGCTGTAGTGTAACGCATAAGAAATAATATTAAGGGTAGAATTCTTTTGAAATAGAATTATATATTTTTATGAATAAACTATATACTTACTCACTAGCAATTTAACACGTAAGTGAAAGAACAGAGAAGCAATATTCAATATTTAATAGAAAATTCAATTGACGAAAAAATGGGTACATTATTTTTATGAATAAGCTCTATATTTACTCTCTGGTAGTGTAAAGCATAGAAATAATATTAAGGGTAGAGTTCTTTTGAAATAGAAGTATTTATTTTATGAATCAACAATACACTTACGAATTGCTAATTTAACACATAAGTGATTTATGTAACATTAATTGAAGGTTATATTGACGATAAATGCATATAACTCGTTTTATGAATAAGCTATGTATACCTCCTTATAATTTAAAGCATGAATGAAAGAACAAAGTAAAGAAAAATCAATATTAGTAGATATTTTTATTGACAGAACAAACTTGCTTACATTCTGTTAGCGGTAATTGACACTAGAAAATTAAGAAAAGGTTTTTTTATATGTACGTACGTACGTATATGTTGCGCCCCAGATGTCAATTTGTCCCAAATTAATTTAAGCTAAATTTAGTAAATTGGCATCTGTGCTGTCCCAAGGACAAATTTAGATTTGGGGCACAACATATATATCAGACAGCAAATCGGAACGGAATTTGGATACTGATTCTGGAACGTTCCGCAGAACATCCTAGAGCAATGATTGGCTTACAATTAGGGATGTTACGGTCCTACAAGGACCATGGTCCGGACCGGTCCAACCAGTTTTCGGTCCTAAATTGAGGACCGGTCAAAGCCTATGGAATGACCTTATTGGCTAAATATATATATATATATATCGATGACCGTATCTATAAGTTTCCAATGTCATCCTAATTCAGTAGCTTATAATTTTTTATCGGTAACTCGTCGATTCAGTCAGTGTAGTGATGCAGTAGAATCGTTCCAATTACGTTATGGTTCAAGCCGTTGTTACTATCGTAACATATCTGCGCCCCAAAATTGCATCATTTCTAATTTTCGCCCCGTCTTATTTCCTTAATATTATCGGATGACTTTGCTTCCGATTGTTCTTCCGTTGTCCCACCTGATTTCTATTTTTACCTTCCGCCCCTTCTTGATTAGTTTCATGCATGTGCCCGATATTCATACCAAACTGGCATGAGATGCATATAGGTAAATTAGTCCGACATATGAGCACTACTAGCAATCGGCCATTCCATTGTTGTCGGAGTTCTACTAGCATGATAATGCTCGAGTAGCATTGAGTTCTGAGTTTATTGATTTGGATGTTACTCCTACTTCGGACCTTGACGTGCTGGAAAGTTTAATTGGTGTTGACGATCAATTAGAGATTCGTGGCATGATGATTTGATAGATAAGCGTTTGTCTGCCTTGTAATAAAGAAAGATTTGTAGTTAGTTGACATGTATATAAACCCGATGTATTCCTCCTCTTGTGGAGGCAGGTTTTTGTCTTGAGTAGACTTTCCTCTTTGATAATAAATGTATTGCTATGAATCGTGACTATATGCTTTGTGCAGTTTAGTCAGAGTTTATTCTTGGTTTTATTTATTTTGTGTTGTTTTCTCTTTTATTTGATTTCATACACCTACCCTCCGTCCTGACCCATTACATATTCATTTACCACCCTGAACTATCTTGGCACTGACCTATCTGACGCTCTCCCAAACTGATGGTAACATATGGTGCTGATTGTGTGGATACCTCACCTCTCATTTTTCAGACCATTAATTCTAACTTAGTTCAAACACATCTTTGAAACTAAGCCTACTCCAAATCCAAAATTCTTTGCCAGACTATATTCACACTAGAAATAAAATGGATGATGAAAAGATCTACCAACTTATCCACTTGGTTTCACTACTTACGGAATACTTATGACTTTCCCAAATCCAGAATCAACCCTACTATCCAGCTTCAACCATGAATTACCATGACAACCTTCAGTCAAATAGAATTTCAAGCTAGCAAACCTATCTCCAATTTTCCACCGCTCAGTTGTGGAAAAGAAAATGATGCATCTGTTACAACTGCCACCAATGAGGACACTATGCTGCTGAATGTCTCTCTGCGTATATAGCGAAGGAAGACAGAAGTTCAGGCCCTGATTCATCCAACTTTTAAGTACATCTTCTGAAGATTATGATCTGTCATCTGATGAGAACTCTGATGTTTGGGAAGCTTGTGATGAAGAGTTAGAAGACTCAGAAGAAGCTGACACATTCGATGAATCCATGTCCTCTAAAGAAGAGACTGATTAGAGCCAGAACAAGAATTCAATTTCTGTTCTTCAGTCTCTATGAAACTCAAATATAAACATAATCTGAGATCATTGCCACCTATCGAAGCTGAGAAGATTCAATCACGTATTCTTTGAGTATTGGAGCTAGGAGAGTTTTACTGCATACTCTCTGATTAATGATGTCATCAGTTTTTTTTTTTGTGTTCATTTTTTTCAATTCCAATTCCATTTTGACAACAGTGACATTGCATCGTTGAGACTTGTATTTATTTTCTGGGACTTTTCACAGGTGCTCAAATTTTAAGAAAAAGAGTATGTTACTATTGTAACATATCTGCACCCCAAAATTGCATCATTTCTAATTTTTGCCCCATTATATTTTCTTAATATTATCGAATGACTTTGCTTCCGATTGTTTTTCTGTTGTCCCACCTGATTTCTATTTTTACCTTCCGCCCGCCCCCTTCTTGATTAGTTTCATGCATGTGTCCGATATTCATACCAAACTAGTATGAGATGCATGTAGGTAAATTAGTCTGACATATGAACACTACTAGCAATCGACCATTCCATTGTTGTCAGAGTTCTACTAGCATAATAATGCTCAAGTAGCATTGAGCTCTGAGTTTATTGGTTTGGATATTACTTCTACTTTGGGTTTTGATGTGCTGGAAAGTTTAATTGGTGTTGATAATCAATTAGAGATTCGTGGCATGATAATTTGATAGATAAGCATTTGTCTGCCTTGTAATAAAGAAAGATTTGTAGTTAGTAGACATGTATATAAACCTAATGTATTACTCCTCTTGTGGAGGCAGGTTTTTGTCTTGAGTAGACTTTCCTCTTTGATAATAAATGTATTGCTATGAATTGTGACTATATGCTTTGTGCAGTTTAGTCAGAGTTTATTCTTGGTTTTATTTATTTTGTGTTGTTTTCTCTTTTATTTGATTTCATACACCTACCCTCCGTCCTGACCCATTACATATTCATTTACCACCCTGAACTATCTTGGCACTGACCTATCTAACACTCTCTTAACCTGATGGTAACACCATAACTAACTAAAATCTGTAGTTACTAATTTCTTCCCATGGTTGTGATATTGGACCAATCAGAATACAATATTAGGTATAACGTGACAATCAAAACAACAATTGCTTTTTTTTGAAAAGTAATACTTATCACAAAACTTCACCTAAGAAATCACCTTTTATGAACTAACAAAAAAAAATTCCTTGCAAAATTTTAGTATAATGTTACCTACTAACTCTAACCTCAAATCTAAACTAAGGTGTTACATTTTGTTTAGAAGGTGACATGTAAATTTGTACAAATAATCCCAACCAATCACAACTATAAGGAGAAATTAGTAAATGCCTAAAATTCTATATTGCAGCTAGTTATGACAAATTATCTACTATATTGGTAATTTTTTCAATTGTCCCAGAATTTATTATGATACCTGTAAGGTCTTTTTATATATGGTGATCATTAAAACCACAAGCTTATTTTTGATAACCAGCCAATAACCAATTTATAGACCAGTTTATGGACCAGTCCTGTACCATGGTCTAGTCCATGGTCCTCTGGTAGGACCAGTCTTTGAGACCAAGATCAGACTATAATATCCCTACTTATAATCACGTTTTTTGGCTTAGGTTTTCTGACTTTTCATACTACTTGGTTACAAGTTGTAACTATATACACAAAAAGTAGAAAACCTATAGTTTTATATCTGTAAAAATCCTCTTTTTCTGAAGAAATAGATGAAATCTTCAAGATTTTATCTATTTAATTAAGGTTTGTTTAATTTTTATTTTTATTTTTTTTAGCTCAATAGTTGATATTTTATAGCACTATATGTTTATATAGTTTTTGTTTACAACTGTTATATGTCTTGTTTTGGGGTTATTACATTTGTTAAAATTACTTTGTAATAATTATAATTGGATAATTTTTATACTATTCAAATTATCTATCTTATTGAGATAAATTAAATAGCACAAAAGTTATTCAATTCTAACTAGTAATAGATAAGTTATCTTTATATTTAATGTTTGTAAAAAAAATAGATATAATAAATTTTTGTTCTAAATAAATTGATTTTAAGATTATTAAATAAAATTTCCAGTATAAATTTCTATATGATTTTAAAATTTGAAAATTTTAAATAATTTTTCATTAATGAATATTTACATATATATTTATTTTGTAATATTGTAGCTAATTAACATAACTATATATCAGAAATATTTTGTATTTAGATTTAAGATGATTTTTAAAAGTACAGATTGCAATGGAATTTTTTAAATCAGATCTGCATAAATATTAAAATAGTAAAATTCTGTACAGATTTCTTTAATAATATATATATACAGTATAAATTATTAAAAACTGCACAATTATGAGACAAAAAAATTACCCTGATATATCATTATGGCGCGTTTGTCAAATTTAACCAATTTTTTGTCCCCAAATTTAAGTTTTGGGGACAAAATTTATTATCGATTTTTTGATATTGAACCCAAAAAAAAAATTATTGCCACTCTGATCTATAATAACAATGCGTCTAACCCATTTTCCCCACAGGCTAGCCCATCTTCCCACTCTTTGACGCATTTAATTAGACATATAAATTTATTATAATGACACACCTTAACCTGGGAAGCAT
>CAJVPY010000391.1:0-27795 GCA_910591965.1 Dentiscutata erythropus | reverse complement strand
ATAGGATTCAATAAAAAAAAACAGTTCATTGAATTTAATCAGGTGGTTGCTGTGATATCATTACTAGAAGTTTTTTTAAAAAAATGTCAATGTTTATCAAAAATAGAAGCTGCGCCAATTTTTCTTAAAACTTTAGTAATGATATTTCAGCAACCAAATAATCAAATACGATGAATTTTTTTTATTTAAATTCTATAGATTCATAAAATTCAAATAAAAAAATTTCATCGAATTTGATTAGGTGGTTGATGGGATGCCCTCAGTCAAAGTTTTTTAAAATATCAAACTGTCAAAAATAGAAGCTATCAAATTTTTTCCTAAAAGCTTTGAGGGATCTTTGCTAGGAAAATCACCCTTCTGGATTTTCCGATCGCGCTAATTTGGAAAGGTTTAGACCAGAATGCTGGTTCTTATTTATATGTAAACCATCCTTTTACTTTACTGATTCGGCAGTTTATTTAATAAACTTTTGAATAAATAAAGCAAAAAGTGATTTACATATGAATAAGAACTGACATTATGGTTTAAGCTTTTCTGAATTGGTCTGATCGGAAACCCCCGAAGGGTGATTTTTCTAGCAAAGATCCCATATCTCAGCAACTATCTGATCAAATTCGATTAAATTTTTTTTTATATGAATTCATTAATCTATCGAATTCTAATAAAAAAATTCTATTGAATTCAATCAGGTGGTTGTTAAAATATCTTCGCTCAAAGTTTAGGAAAACTTTGGAGCAGCTTCTATTTTTGATTAATATTTTTAAAAACCTTTAAGCGAATATATTTCAGCAACCACCTGATCAAATTTGATGAATCTTTTTATTTGAATTTTATAGATTAATAAAAATTGAAATAACAAAAATTTCATCGAATTTGATTAGATGTTTGCTGAGATATATTCGCTCAAAGTTAGGAAAAATTTGGTGCAGCTTCTACTTTTGATAAACATTAAAAAAAAACCTTGAGCGATGATATCTCAGCAACCACCTAATCAAATTCGATGAATTTTTTTTATTTGAATTCTATGGATTTGTAGAATTTAAATAAAAAAAATTCATCGAATCTGATCATATGGTTGCTAAAATATCTTTGCCAAAGTTTTAGGAAAAATTTGGCACAGCTTCTATTTTTGATAAACATTGACATTTTTAAAAAAAAAACTTTGAATAATGATATCTAAGCAACCACCTGATTTAATTCAATGATATTTTTTTTATTTGAATCCTATAGATTCATAAAATTCAAATAATAAAAAATTCATCGAATTTAATTAGATGGTTGCTGAGAAATCATAACAATCACGTACACCGGACAACCGGTATGAAGGAGTAACGTGACCCGGCTGCAGAAAAAAACCCCCAAAAAACATGATCCAAGCATATGACTCGGGACCTGAAATGCGCTTGATTGGCAAAAGCGAAGGAATTTAATAAATGCCAATTTGGGTTTGGCTTGAGGCGATACTCCATTGAAGAATAATAGTAAGACGCCTCTGATATTCAATGGTGGGAACTAAAGTCATAGCCATAAAATTAGTATGATTACTCATCGTTAGTCTTAGATTTCCCCGATACTTTAAATAGTCATATGAGAGATTCTAATCGTTGTAGCAAAGCCCCAAAGTTATTTGTAATGTATAAATAATCTTTGACTTCATGTATCTGAAAAGTAGTGAAGTGTTATTATAATAATAAGGGCCATCTAATAATAAACTCCGGGATCCTAATGGCAATAGGATCCTTGGTTCTCGGACCAAATCTTCCACGCCCTCTTTCGAGTAGCCTTTGGTCTTTTTGGTTGTGTTTTAGCTATGAATTATAGTCACCCAGATTCGCCCTTTTACAACATGAATAAGAACCGGCATTCTGGTTAAGCCTTTCCGAATTAGCCCGATTGGAAAAATCCCGAGATCCCAAATGTCTTGTGTTTCCATTCTACTAGATTTGGCAAATCATATAATTTTTTTAGCCAACAATAGCACTTTAACTTTATTAAAAGCCTTGAACGGTCGGTGTAATGGCTTCTATCATAATATTTATATATCCTACTTCCAAATATATTTACAACAGTGTTCTCAAAATGACTTTAAATGATCAAAAACCAATTTTTTTTTAACTAATGTAACTTATAATATTAGTTAGCATAATAAACTTTATAAATATTAAATTAAATTAATATTTGAGCCTTCCAAGTTCAAATGACTTTTAAATGACTTTTAAATAATCTCGAAAAATATGCAAATAACCCGGTCATTTTTGAGAACACTGTTTAAAATATAGCTACAATATAATTCCAATATTATAAGAATTTTTATATTATAAATACATATTTAAAAAAATATTATTATCATATTTTTATAAATCTTCTTTTTTTATCCTGTTAATCACTATTAATTTGACGTAAAGCGTATATATTTAATAAGATGATAACAAGCTATTAAATATTCCCTATTATATAATAATTACATAGTGAACATATTTAGCAAAATCAAAATTTCTGTAAAGTTATTAGTATATTTTTACATGAGAAATCAAATAATATACATTCTGTTCAAAATATTGAAATCATTAAATCAATTTATAAAAATTTCTTGCCACCTAAATATGTCATTAAATTAAGCTTTCCTTCAGTTGAGTATCTTAATATAGAATCATTATACATCAAAATATTCAGATTTCCAATACTTGTTTGTGATTTAATAATCTGATTAGTGTATTTTTGTTAAAGTATTGTCTCAGCAAAGATGAGCTTTGTATTGTTATTCTATATATATGGCTTTTAAGTGGTAGTAGGGACGTTATCCACATAACTTGCATTTAGTCGTAAATAAACAAACACTACACTGATTTGACATTAATGAATAAGACATTAATGAATAAGGCATTATGTATGAAAGGCTATATTGTACGTGTAAATATCGACAATCATATAATTTCAAAATTCTGACAATTTAAATCTCTACTGTTCTTATCTACCAGCATTGCAGCAACGTTATGCAGCTTTTTATGTGGATTTCTTTAGGTTATTGCTGTAGATAAAAGAAAACCTTTTTATGTAGTTGCTAAATTATTAAGTTATCAAGATTTCGAATTTCGGAATGGTTGTCATTTATTGAACTTTTCAAAAAGATGTGACCTCTATAGGTCACAATGCCGTGTGGGAATCGGAGATTCTTTAATTTTGAATAAATATAAATACAATTGAACTAAAATATGGATTAATAGAATTTCCGAAAGCAAAAAACATTTCAAATAATATTCGCTAAACATTTTTAATGTATGAAAATCTGTAACGGCAATAAAGCCACACCAACCAGAGTACAAAATTCTATAGTAAAATACCGGAGGTCCGGTTAATTAAGAAAGAATTTTTTTAGCAATATATTCATAAAAATAAAAGTGATAGTATATATTTGTTAATATCTCCGGCTGCAGATCCAAAATTCTGTTTAGTGGAAACATCGCTAGAAAAACATCAGGACACGTCATGTCACGATTTTGTGCACTGATACCAACTTCGTACGTACGTACCATTATTTGTCACCAATCATGTTTACGGCAACCAACTACCATATTTGAACACTTAAAGCGGATTATACGAAACCCTGTAAAATGTGTTTAAATTAGCAATGCTTCTGAAACTCTTTGTTGGTGCCTCAGGATAAATTTGGATAGCCTCTTTTTGTATTTTGCAATTTTTGCTCGTCCGACTAATTCGGGTTGGTTAAAAATCTGTGATTTGATTAGGAGATTAGATGGCCTCAAGTTTTGGAGGTGGGCTAAAGTTTAGTATATTTATTTGCCGGTCACCTAATTGTTAATGGAGAATTATATGGACGCGCTTAACGGCAATTAGGATAGATAGATTTGATAATGTCGTGTAAACTTTTATCATTATTAATCGCAGAGTCTACAGATAGTTCTTACGGACATTAAGTAAGGACAGACAGTACATATTCCACGTAATATTACTAAATCATTCATGCAGCGATGTTCGATATGAACATCCCTGCTAAATTCGATTACTGTAATTAGACTTTAAAGGAAAAAGTTCTATGGTATGTACCGTACGTACGATTGTTACAGTACTGTCGATCTAATTTTCGATTTTACTTAAAAGGAAATAAAACAAAATTTTCTAAAAGAATATTCTTCTAGGAAGAATGGTCTAAAAAATAGCCTGAAGCTTTCACACTGCATATACAAATAAAGTATCAAAATTTAATATGTTTATAATAATTAATTGTGTCGTATAACATTATATATTTTTATTTTTTTGACTTTTTTAACTTACAACAAGGTCTGATACTGTATATTTTAAGGGAGCTTGAGTTTGAGCTTGTGTTGTAATGTTTATTACTATTAATAAATTATTTAAATGTTTATGTAAGGCAATTATATATGTAAACATGACCGTTATTTGTAACCATTGCAAAGTGCCACTTATCTTATTTACAGTAGTTTTATTTTTTAAATAACATTAGTTACTGTAAAATATTCTATTACCGAACTTACCAATTATTGCAATACATAAAGCATGCAGTTAAGGTTTAGCTGGTTGTATTGTAACTATAATGAGTTTTGCCATGGTTTATTGTAAGAAATTTCCGGTACAGAACTTACATATTAGTGCGGTACACAGCGGTTAAAGTTGTGTTGGTTTGTATTGAAATACCATTGAGTTTTGTAAAAAGTTCTGTTACAATAATACTTACTTGATATTCTGGTGACTATAATATGTAGCTAAGATTGAGTTAGTTTGTATTAGAATTATCTAATTTTTACTATAAGTTACAAGTATTATTTAATTTTAAATCTGTAAAAAGCTACTATAATGTATAATCAAGTTAAATATTAAAAATAATTAATTTAAAATAAATAAAGATATAAAAAAGCAATTAAATTAAAGTTATTAAATAATAAGCTAATGTTAGTCAAGTTAAATAAATAACAAGCAAATAAAATAAATAACTAATTTAAATAATTAATTTTAAAAGTCAAAATAAATTTAAAAAAAGATATGTATGTAGTTAGACCTTTATAAATATAATTTTTATAAATATAATATCTTTTTAAATGCATATTTTTGCCTTGGTTATAGGACATTATTAGTAATAAATATATAGTTTATATTTTGCAAATGCAGACTTTTTTAAAAATTTATATATATAAAGCTATTTTTCTAAATACATATAGCTAATTAGATTTTAGTATTCAAGTCATATTTTACAAATTATAATCAAATATTTAAAGCTGCAATTTGACTAGCTCTTTCTAAATACAAATCCTTTTAAGTATATTTCTAGACCTTATTTGCAATAACTACTTATAGTCACAGCTTTATCTTTTATTATATCTAACTTATATTTTCGAAATTATTCTAATTCTATTTTACAAATTTCTTTTTACGAAGTAAAAACATGTTATTCTAACTAGATTAAATCTCTATTACACGCATTACAAATTTTAACCTATTCTCAAATCTAGATAAACTTTGGCTACTCTAATATATTTAAGCCACAAATAAAGTATCTAGATTTACTTAGTTATGGATTAGTTCTTATTCTCATTTTAAATTTAAAAAACAACCCTTTTTTTTAATTATGTAAAAAGTTTTTATTAAATTTAATAAAGATAAGAGCAAGATCTCATTTTTAATATTAAAAAAAAAATTATATTTATAATATATTATATTAATTCAAATTAATGCTTATTAAGCTTGATTTTCTTATAACTAGTTTTTTTTATTTTATATTTCAAGTAACTAAGCTACTTTTATCTTGTTCTTATTTAATAATATTTGATATTTGTTTATGCTTTGTAAATCCATAATGGAAAGTATAAAACATTTGAACAATACTTTATTCACTTTAATATTTATAAAGTTTTGATAAGTCTGCACAAAAATAAGGCAAAAAGTCTTTTGACTGAAATGATAAACTCACTATTCATTTTTTATTATTTAAATTTTTTTTTTTTACATAATAAACTACCTTACTGTTATAGCTAAATCTAATAACTTTAAACCACGGCTAAAGCTACCTTTACTTTGGCTTAAATTATAATTTAAAGTTATGACTTTGATTATAGCTTAGGCTATTTATTCGGCTTAGTTACATTAAGCTTAGCTTAAATCTGCAGCTAAACCAGTTGCTAATTACATCCCTAGCTAGAAGTTTTAAATAATTAAAAAGGATTTTTATCGGAAAGGATCTACAGTGATCTACAGCACAGAATTTTCTTGAAATAAGGATCCCTGTGGTGGCTCTAGGGTTGTTGGTGCAGGTGGCGTCGCCACTGGTGCAATGCTTTAAATTTATATGATAACTTAATGGTGCAGCAGTGGTGCACCACTTGCACCAGCAACCCTAGGTGGCTCACGAGGATAAACCAAATCGAAATTAGAAATAAGAAACAACCCAAAAATAAACATCAAATAAAGCGGTTTGCATATGAACATCTTTCGTGCGTTGCGAATACAAAGTAAAATTTTCTATTATTTTATATAATAGGAAATTTTACTTTGTATTCGCAATGCAGGAAGATGTTCTCCTTATGCAAACCAAGATATTCTTGACGCACTAAACAAGGTAGGACAGCTGTTAAAATTGAAAAAGACCTCTGCTGCCATAAAAATTGTTACCAAATTCTTCATTTTCGAAAGGTAGATAAAGACCCAAGCAATTATATACATTTAATATAATGCATTATTTATACATTTAGTTAATTTTTTTGTTGTCTTAAAATCATAATGTTCAGATCCGTACGATTATAGTTATTTACGCGGGATGAAGTGCATTTGATACCACCACCCATTGATCTCCGTCTTTTTCTGCTCAATGCCCCCTAGTGCATTTCACAGAGAAGATTACGGTTAGTTAGTTAAACTTTATTATGTCAGAAACATTTAAATTAGTACCTTCATTAATTTTTTATTTTAATTGGTAGACACAAATCCTAGAAGAATTGGTCGTCTCGATCCTAAAGATACTTGTTTAGTCTTTCCACCTAAAGATCATGTAAATGTGATTATGGGATTGAAAAGGTATTCAAATGGTCCTTATGGTTGCGTGTGACGCAGTATATAAGTGCATCTGAAATCGTGCATTGGGGTGATAATACCGATAAAATCATGGAAGTTAGTGTGTATTTATGTTTTATTTTGTTGGTTTATTTCTTTTTGATTAATATAAAGTGTTCACATTTAAACATTTTATAGTATGGTCACTTTAAAGTTAATTAGATGGGTTTAGAACAAGACATGGATAAATTGCCGAGATTGAAAAATCTTTTAAATTCACAAATTATCCGAAATTTCTTAAGAAACTTAAACACCTTAAAAATCTAAAAGCAGAACCAACCCAATTTCTTTATTTCCTGAATTTAAATATAAACATGTTGTGGTTGTACATGCTAGTTTTGATGGTGAACCTTGGGAAGGATTTCACTTGGAGGATAAATAAGTGAGTTCATGTTTTGATATATTTGATTTTCTTATAAAAATTATCATTCGGATGTTTGATCAGAATGTGAGAAAACCAGCAGGAGCAAATTAATAAAGCAGTTGATTAATCCAATAATGTCCGGTAATGAGAAGTTTTTGATGTTATACATTCCATCTTCAGCAGAAAGATTATCAAACATCAAATCGTATGATGATTGTAAGGGAGTTGTATCATTTTTTAATTGGATATATATAAATATATATATATATATATGTATGTCAATATTCTAAGGACTACAATTATAAATAGGTTAGAGACTATGTTACAGATAAGAATCTGATTTCAAAGAATTCTCAACTTTTATTCATGCAATGTTATGTTGACGAGGATAAAACGTACAGGTCTATGTTTACTTTGGGTCAGATAGAATATGAAATGTCGGTGACAAACTGTATTTAATATTATAAATCTAATATTTCAAATATTTCACTATGTTTTTTCTGTTTTCTCTGTTTTTTTTTTTTTGATTTTACTTGTCATATAGAAAGATTCCGAGTATTAGAAAACTATGAGAAAAAATCTTTTTAAAATATTTATATAGAGTTCCTGGGAATGATAAGGAGTGGCAGGTGAAATTGCTGAGGAATAAAAGGACTTTGTGACGATGAAATTAAATGTATCATAGCAAAAAATGTATTGATCAACCGAGGTTATAAAAGTTTCAACTACGAATTATCAAATTTAAAAGCTTGAGTTCTGACATTTTTTGCATGTTCGAAATCAAGTTCAAGTACTTATATTTTAACCACCAAATATACTTCACGATTATAAACTAATGAAAAGAGGAAAAAAGATCATGAAAATACTCCATATCTAAAATATAGTTTCTGAATGAGATTTACTAAATTTTTTTAATAAATTATATTTGGTTATATTTAGTTTAGTATTTATAAAACGTTTTAGGTTTACTATTGAATTATATATATAATACATATAAGTGCTGCCAAGGGAAAAGGCCGATCGGATATATTTTGTATACAGTTAATCGTCTATGAATAATTGATGATAAATTTTCCATAGACGGCTAACAAAATATATTGAAAGTCCGATCGGCCTTTTTCCCTTGGCAGCACTCATATATAGTATTGATAGTAATAAAAAATTTATGTTAACATAGAAAGGATTTTTTAACAAATCAAAATGAACCGCTATGTTCGGGACAGTTAGTTAACATAACATGACACGTGTTCATATGTCACGTGATCGAACACAAATTATATATTTCGTTCATGAATCAAACGAAAACAGACAATAACTATAAGCATTGTAATACCTTACTCGTTATTGAGAATATTGGTCACTACAATTTCGTGTTGTAGAACATGAAAACTCCTTTTTTTTTTAAAAAAAAAAAAGACTACGTAGACAAGAAACTTCAGAAATACGTTATGCCACTATTCACTTAAATGGTAAATAAGGCGCATAAATTTATTGTTTCATTCAATTAGTGTGCACAAAACTTATACAAAAAGAATAAGAACACTCCAATATTGTAATTTAACGAAAAAAAGGAGTGACTTTGAAAACCCCGTAGATTGTAATTATTTTATCGTACGAGATTATATTTTCTAATCTAATACAAATATGTAAGGTGAACAAAAAGTCTATATACGTACACGAATTATTATTAATATTTACGCATATGTCAGATTGGAACATCAAACCATTATTATAATTTTAAAAAAATGATTTCTTGAGAATTTCAACATAGCTTTATGACAAGAACTTCCAATTGCACTTCATGCGTCCCACCGAAGGTTTAGCGAGTTCATCAAATGCTGACGGACTTAAATCAACATCTTCTGTAGAACATCCTTCACATAGATCCACAACAGTGACTGTGACTGATTTCTTACCACAAGTTATTTTAAGCTTTCTACCGCAGTTTTTATTCTTGTTTGAATTGCCACCAGGTGAAGAACCGAACAGATCACGTGATAATGCACAAATCTTATCACTGTTCTTATTTCTTTTACCACATGCACCAAGGCCTGCGCTATAGAATGTAATATCTCCAGAGTTTCGTTTTTCGATGTGGTTGGTAAAATTATCTCTAGGTACTAGCTCAATACGATGATCAAATTTATAGGCAGTACTAATATCAGAGAGGTATGCAATAATGCACAAAGAAATCGTCATAAGAAAAAAAAACCGAGTGTATAATAAATTTGAGGTCATTTTATTTTATTATTTTTTTTTGGAGAGTTGTAAATAATAATATATAATAATTAATAATACCAACGGTTTATTTTCTGTAGAAAGTAGAGAAAATGCTTGGCCTTTATATGCGCATTTACGATAAAATTTTTAAATATGGTGATCACTGTAGTACGCGCTTTATCATCATTTTAGGTAGAAGCATTAAGGAGAAAATTATGTATATCATGCTTCTACTTATGGTATTACACTTTATTGGATTTAGGGACATAAAACTTACAAATTTTGTTTCGCCTTTCACAAAATGTTCAAGTAACGAAAGATCATATTTTGAACAAATTGCATTATTTACGTTAGGATGAATAAATATTTTTTTATTAGAGGCTTCTTAGTGAAGAAAGATACATACCATAACTAAATGATAGAATCAATATATCTGATATATACATACGTATGTACATTAACTAAGCCCTTTACAGGATCGTCATTCAAGCAAGCATTTATAAACAATGCATGTAGAATTAGATTAATATCTTAAATTTTTGCTACCATACAATTAATTAATTTAATTAGTTTGCAATCAATTTTTAGCCGGTACGTGCATGTCAGGAGGTCGGACAAACAATAGCGTTTATGAATAATGGGTGTGTATGCATACATCGATATGTCAAACCTAATCTTTTATATTGTATTTTTTTTCTTATTATTTTATATTTACATTTGACAATATGATTGGGAAGAATTGCCTTTAGATACAGTAGCATTTATCGGCATTAAATTTACGTCTTGGTATAAAAAATTTAAATCAAGCTGACAATTTTTTTTTTTTTTGAAAAATTTCATATAAGGAAAAATACTTGTTAATATCCCAAATTTGGTTATCCGCCCTTTCCCTGTATAGTCTTATTTTCCTTATTTCAATTTATTAACTACAGATCCGCGAGAATGAAAAATTAAACACAACATCATGTAATATAATTTGCATATACTTCTGCATATGCATCCAAATTTTTTGTTTTTTTTTCCTGATATATTGAATTTAAATATTATATCCCGGATAACCTTTAAGAATTTATAAAACTGTTTATTGGCTACTTTTTTTTCACACACATTGCTAACGTTTAAACAAATACGAACTCCAAAACCTTTATGAAAAATTTTTATTGAGTATTTGTAATCTTAAAAAAATTTAACTAATAGACTCCAAAAAGAAAAAAAAACCCCCCGAATAATTTTTCACTAAAAATTCTACATTGTACTCTACATATTGTATAGCGAATCAGACTATTAGCATTATATGTCTTTAATGAACGTGCGCACTTATGTTCAATGAATACGTAGATTAATGTTAAACCCTTTTTTCTCATTTAAAAATTTGGCGCACATATCGCATATTTATTTATATTATGAGCAGGATTTAGCATCTACATATGTATGTACTACATTTAACATTTCTATAGATATATTAATATATATAATTAGTATTACGAACTTGAAGGGTTTTTCTCGCTCGAACTTTCTAAAAAACAGTGATTACGTCGGTCAATTAGGTAAAATATGGTGCAAAATATTATTTCTAATGCGTGATTTGATTTGCAACCCAAAAACATACGTACATACACCAAATTCTCCAAGAGATTCCTGACATACGATGATCTACAGAAAATTAACTACTTTCAAAAACTAGAGTTGTGATTAGGCTTTAAATTTTAAAATCGGGATTTCAAAATTAACAAAAGTGGCGTATTTCGAAAAATAAGTAGGAAATTTCTATTTTAACCCATAATGTTACTAAAATTTTCTGAAAACTGAATTTTGGTCGGTCTGCTAAATTTTAGTTACATTACTATTACTAATTTCAGGAAAATCTTACTAGCCACAAATCACGAGTAGGTTATTTTAGCCTGGGTTAAAATAGAACTTCCCTTCGTGTCACGTGATGGGTTAAAATAACCCGGGTCAAAATAGAATTTCCCTTTATTTTTACTATGTTGAATTATAAATCGATTCTCTGATCATTGAAATAAATGATTTATAGGTTCTATTTTTTTTATATCATCAGAAAAATACACCTATTTCGTTTTCTAATTTCGGAATTTCAAACCGGATAAACTCCCACTTATTTTCGCAATAATTTATAGCGTTTTGCAAAAAGATGTGACATGTGATTTTAGTGATGATGATGGCTGAGAATCACTAAGATTTCAGATTGTCTGTTACTTTATATTTTCGATTGGTTACGTTTATATTTCTTTGAAATCAGTTTAATTCTTAAAATCTCAAAAAATCTATAAAATCTCAGATTCTCACATGAAAAAATGATATGCAGTGTTCATTATTATTGTTCGATCAAAGAACTTATCAATTGTTACGCTGGAATCACATATGGGAAGTAGGTCTCGCAGGCATTGTACATAGCATACTCATACATGGATATACAAGCACTTGTTTCTCTGGGTCACGACCTAAATACTGGTCGTTTTCTTCATCAAGTTGTAGATGGATATGCAAGCACTTGGTTCGACCTAAATACTGGTTATTTTCTTATCAAGTTGTAGCTGTCAAGAGATATAGAGTTAGTATTTAGATAATAGCGACAAAAGAGTATCGGTATTAATATAAAACTTCAAATTCTTAGCTGATAATCTCAATGTTATCTAGTCCTTTTTCTTGTAATTACTAGGTAAAAGAATATAAACAAGTGGTCTTTGCGCTAATTTAGCCTTAGAGCCACGATATTTGTATTAACATCATTAACATTATTATCATTGTCTATATCACTGATCAAGTGGTCATCGCGTTATTACAACCTCTGAGCCACGATCACTTTATACTTCACACATTAATGTCTTGTCTTCATGACTACATCTTAAGGTATTAGTTCAAATTGTCCAAACTGGGTGGGAGGGATGGGAAGCCTAATAATGCAAGGCAGGCAATAGCGAAACCAAAAGATAGAGACTTCATTGATTCAATTCGAATGCTTATAAACCATCATTGTTCTTCAATTATTACATATACAAATAGTTTCTTTCGCACGTGTTCACATGCCTTGTTCATGTGACCAAAATAATTGATCTCGCAATAATGCTGGCTCTGTCACTTCGTTGACGAGCCAATCATTATTATTGCTCGATCAAAGAACTTATCAATTGTTACGCTGGAATCACATATGGGAACAAAAAGAGGATCACTTTCTTCTTTTCTTTTCTTTTTTTTTTTTTTTTTAAAACCCCATTCTTTTAGATACTTGCATTTGTGTCGTACCGATTGTTCTTAAATATAACATAATTGCTTTGCTGTCCCATCCTCCAATTGCACGGATTTGTGCCAGAGACAAACCTGCATTCATTGCAGCAGTTGCTCCGCCTATTCTGATACTGTGTGCAGTATAACGACCAGCCAAATTTGCATTTTGGGCTATTCTTTTAACTACTGCACCAATAGCTCCCACCGACATATGTCCTCTTGTTTTGGCCAGAAACAATGGGCTATCCCCAACAAAATTATCCTGGGAATTTAAATAATTTTTTAGGAGCTTAACCGGACAATAAGGGCTATCTATTCTCTCTATTTGGATAAATTTTCCATTTGCAAATTGATCCGTTTTGGATTTACAAACTCTAATCCAGCACAACTTATTGCTAAATTTTACATCTCTTAACTTTAAACCTGATAGTTCTCCAGAACGACACATTGTTCTTATGCCAATTGCTACTAAAGCTGCATCTCGTTTCCACAACTTGCTATTTGCAAATATTGGCTTGGAATTAACAAATTTC
The DNA here is from genome assembly GCA_910591965.1 of Dentiscutata erythropus. Classification (NCBI taxonomy): domain Eukaryota; kingdom Fungi; phylum Glomeromycota; class Glomeromycetes; order Diversisporales; family Gigasporaceae; genus Dentiscutata; species Dentiscutata erythropus. The sequence continues at coordinate 14,352 of CAJVPY010000391.1, read as the reverse complement.
TTTAAAGCTTTTATAGGAAGTGGATCACGAGGCCATTCAGGAGTAAAGTCTTTTCTCAATTGTTTAAATAATGCTTTACAAATTTTCCTTACTCTGAAGTTTTTTGTAGGATCTGGTAAACCTGCTTCTAAATGTTTCCTTGAAATTGCCGCCAGTATATATGAACAGCTTGATATAGTATCTGTCAAGTCCAGCCATGCAAGACAAGATAAAATAGTTTCCTCAGATGATGGAAAAGATTGTTGGCTAGTTGTATTGCAAAAATTGAAATAAGTATCCTAGGCCTTATCTAGTCGATTGTTCCAATTACTAGAACTTGCTTTCTTAATCAATTCCCGGGCTCTGATCAATAACAAATCAACTAATTTATTCTCACTGCTAGAAATTTCCACTTTAGGTTGTTCCATGGCTCCACTTCTCCTGAGACTCTCTTCTCAAAGGTTATTTGTGGCAGAGGTAGTTCTATCTGCTTTACTTTGCACTTTATTAATAGTGGCCACCATTCTGCTGACACTCATTGTGGAACTATTATTGTTGCTGTTAAACTTCCCTCTATCACATGCTGAAACACTCGATGAACTAGTCCTAAAGGTGGGCAAACATAATTGTTTTTGCCTTTCCAACTCTGTGCCAGGGCAATAAAACTGGCTGTTAAAACGCAAAACTTTTGCATTCTGATGATTGGCTATATAATCTACTGTATGTAGGCTCCACATCTCCTCTAACCAAGCAAATATCATCTGATTTAATTTCCAATCAGTTTTGTCTATAGCTCGAGTTAGCTCGTCGGCTATATTTTTCTAAGATGGAACCCAAAAGGTTTTGTTCAACCAAATATCGAATTTGTCTAACAGTTGCCATAATCTCTGCAAAATTTCTTTTTGCCAAGGTAAACTGCCTTTCTTTACTACTGTTGCTAAAGCTCCACGATTGTCTATATAAAGATCTATCCATGAGTGGGTAAGTATGTTTGCAAATGACTTTATCCCAAATAACATTGCCTCTGACTCTAATTTTGTTATTTCTCTGTGTGACTTTTTTGTTTTCCAATTTCCATATGCTCTGTGGCCCTCACAAACTACTGACCATCCAATTGTTGATGCATCGACAAAAACTACTTTTATCTTTGAAGATTTCCATACTGGTTTCTCATTGTTTTTGGCTAGATTCTGGGCAATCCAATACATGTTTTCTTTTGCTTGATCTGATAGCCTTATTTGAGTATCCTAGCACTTTCTATTGGCCACATCGATTATTGAATAAAATTCTAAACATCGCACTTTTGCTTGAGGAAAGGCTCTGTTTAATGACTGGATTTTTCCTGCAACTGCAGCTAATTGACGGGCTGATATACATTTTTTCTCTGCACTCTCTATTAACAATTTTCATGTTTCTATAATTTTTTCCCCAGATACAATTACTTCGGCTTTGATAGTATCCAGGATTAGGCCATAAAATTTTAGACATTGGGTAGGTTCCTACTGGCCTTTGCTAGGCTCTTTTACAAAACCACAATTTCTTAAATCCACATCTATAACTGTGTCTCTTATTTCTTTTAAAATTTCTTGTGATGGGTGTGCTACCCAAATGTTGTTGACATGGTTTCTACAAAATATTTCCAATGACTGCCAATGGCCTATAATTGCTCTCATAATTTTTGAAAAAATCTGAAAAGGCCGAATGGAAGCACTCTGTAATAGTACCATTTTCCCATAATTCTGAAGCCCAAAAATCTCTGTGCATTGTCTGTCATTAGCACATGGTGATATCCCTCCTTTAAATCTAAAGTGATTACATACCAATTCCTTCCAACAGTTCGAAGAAACCCTCCTAAATCTTTGAATCGAAAACTCTTTTCTGGTAATGTTTTGTTTAGTCTTCTCAAATCGATTACTAATCGCCATTTCTTTTGATCCTTTTTGGGTAATAGAAATACTGGACTGACTTCTAATAAAAAGTCTGGCCTTTTTGGCTAATTCCCTAAATAGCGAATGGCTGTTGTTCTTTATAATCTTTCTAACTCATTTAAAGACCATTCCATTTGGTCTGCTGATAGAGAAAATTGTTTGGGGTCTGATTTTATTGCAAGTGGTAAAACACCCTTTGGCCACAATGGTATTCCTTTTTCTAACCAATCCAATATTATAGGTGCTGGTTAGATTTTCTTTTTCCAATAATTTATCGCTTCTAAAGTGTGGATCTTTCCAACTACTGAGTTTGTTATGCAAGGAATTTGTTGCTGAGCATGTGTTATATTCTCTATTGGAGCCCGAGTGTTGTCAACCTTCTTGCTTAGGTTTTGAAATGATTTTGCATTTGGGAAAGGACAATTTGTGGAGAAGTGACCAATTCCGCCACAGTTATAACAGGTAAATGCTTTTGAATAACCTGTTGGCTTTTTATCCTTCCCTGCATGAAAGGGATAAGATTTCTTCCTTTTCTTGTTTTGCCAATATGCTTCTCCTTGCTCAGATTCGAAAGATGATATTGAAGCATAATAATATTTGCTACTTGAACCTTTTTTATCATCTTTATAGAAACTGCTTTTCCTTTTACTATTCCAACTCCCTGCTTTGTAAAATGGCGATGCTGAAACTGCTAGAATACGATCTTTATATTTTCCTATCATTTTATTATTGCAACCAACTATCTGCAATGCTGTTGCCTATCCTCTATCATTAGCTAAACATAACATCACAGCACGGGATTCTACATCATCTCTCATAGACATAAGCTCACTTTTGGTAAAATCAAATGATGATCTAATAACTCTATCAAGTCTTTTCCCAATTCTAATAAGAAAGTCATATTCATGTTAGTCACGAGGTTTGTTCAATTTTACCCTAGGCCATGCTTCATCTAAAAAACTTTCCTCTTCTGTTTCTCTAATTTGCTGGTCTTGTAAAAGCACAAAATTCTGATCCATTTTCTTCTCTATCTTTCTCAAGGCTGAGAGAAAGGAATCAGAAGTGCCTAAATTTGAATCATTATTTGACTTAACACTATTGTGGGGCAATGCATTAGCATTGTCCTTAAAATGGCCCTGATCACACTGTGGGTCTAAAATGAAAAAATCATCGTTCTCAATTACATTGTTAACACCTGCATTTCTTAGGTTTTCCCCTTCTCCATTTTCACTTCACTAATTATTTGGATTCACATTGTTATCAGGATTATCCACACCAACTTCGTCTCTAAATAACATTGCAGGTAACTTTTCTTTTCTTTTTTCAAAATAGGCCTTTAAATTGGCACTTAATTCCTCCTTATTTCCATTTGTAGCTAAACCACAAACTATACACAGGTCCCGTAATTCACCCAAGGACAACTTAGTCCAAGTGATTGATGACGATTTATCAGTAATACTATTAGACGATGACATGGTTTGGTTTGTTTATTTTATTTAATTTTTGTTTTCAGTATGCTATGTATTCGACAGAGCCAGCCTAATAATGCAAGGCAGACAATAGCGAAACCAAAAGATAGAGACTTCATTGATTCAATTCGAATGCTTATAAACCCTTAATTATGACATTTTTCATCATTCATACGACACATTTACTTATAGCATAGCACACAAATTTCTTACTACATTTATTATGCAAAATAACCAAATTACATCATTGTTCTTCAATTATTACATATACAAATAGTTTCTTTCGCACGTGTTCACGTGCCTTGTTCATGTGACCAAAATAATTGATCTCGCAATAATGCTGGCTCCGTCACTTCGTTGACGAGCCAATCACATCTTTTTGCAAAACGCAATAATTCTGAATCACCCTATTAAGGGGTTTTAGAATTAAAAGTTAAAAAATTTTTTATTATGCAGATCAACAAACTATTTAATAACAAAATACAGAGTAATAATAAAACTTTCGCTCAAATTACTTACTGAACTTTCGCTCAAATTACTTACTGAACCTTCACTCAAATTACTTATTCAAATTACTTTTTTTATAACTTACTAAACCTTCACTCAAATTATTTTTTTTTATTACTTACTGAACTTTTGCTTAAATTATTTTTTATATAATTTATTAAACTTTCGCTTAAATTATTTTTTATATAATTTATTAAACTTTCGCTTAAATTTTTTTATATATAGCTTACTTGAAAAAAATCGTTAGATTTAATTGTTCTTTCACGTATAGTAAGATATTGATCCAGTTCTATGACTTGTATTAATTCGAATAGTTCGTCGATTGCTTTATCCAGAACTTAAGTAATAGCCTTATTCGTGCTAATTGAGTATCATAAGTGTCTTTAAAAGACTAATTATTTGTTTAATTTGACGTTGTCGATGTGAAATTTTAGTCATGTTAAGCATAAAACGGTATTAGAATAACAATTTATAATAAGGAAGATCATATAAATAAGTGTATTCGAATTTTAATTAAAAAAATAAATCACTTATTTCAAAATAAGTACGTACGTCATCTTATCTGTTATTTTATTTACGAAGTTTATTCTGAAACCCCTTATTATGTTTTTTTTGGAATCAGTTTCAAGTTAATTTTTTTTTTTTTTTTGAGATATCTCAATAAAATGTTCAATCAAGTCATTTGCTTCAGACTTCTAGAAGCCTTTAACACTTTATCCTACTTGGCAACTTTCAGAATTTCGCATATTTCGACCAACTTTGTTGAATTTCGATACAACTAAATTATATTTATGTTAAAGTAGAACTATTGAAATTTTTTACTCAATAGGGTGATTCAGAATTAATGTTCAGTTTTCTTATTTCGAATTATATATCATCAGAAAAATATACCTATTTCAGTATTTTGTTTTTCTGGTTACGGAAATGGGATTTTTAAACTCCCATTTATTTTAATTCTGGATCACCTAATAATAAAATTTTTTAGAAACAATATAGATTTACTAAATGAAAACTTTAAACGATCAATAATTGGTCGTACATATGATTCTTATGGCGCAGACTTCATGAACTACAAATCAGATTTCAAGCTCAGGTATAACGCACCACAATTAGAAAAATTCAACGTCTGTATTATCAAAAAAAAATCGCCCATTCTAAAAACTCGCATAAGAAACCGCTTTTGGTGCTTTAACAAAGTTTTTTGAGCGATTTTACTGTATAGATTTCTAACTTCTAACCTAAATATAAATTCTAACCCTAACATCAATGAACTTCAAAGAATTTTGTTAACTGCAAATATGTGTTACAAGCCTGGCACAGAATTCACACGTACAGTAATGTCATGATATTATCGATACTGATCGTCAAAACTGCCTGTACATGCGATTTCTAGCTGGGTTAAAGAGACTTATAATGAGCAATTACTTGACAATATGGAAAAATTTCGCGTAATATCTGAAAAACAAAAAAGATAGATATTATCACCATCACCATCTAAAAGGCCGTGAGAAAGAACTTGTCATCATTTCTTAAAAGAATAATAGTAAAAGTTAACAGGGATGGTAAATGACTTGAGATGAAATGACAAATGGCTAGTCATTGGTCATTTCGAATGCCTAAATGACTGAGAAGGTCATTTAACATACGTTAATTGGTGTTCTAACACTTTTTAATCATTAAAATTGGTTACAGGATAAATGCAAATTTTTATATGATAAAGCACAATTAATAATCGTAACTTTTTTAAAAGTCAAAATTTATTAAACTAATCAATATTTATGCCTTAAGTAAAGCTTCAAAAGGACAAATTGCATATACTCCAAAAGTTTTATGTAATTTGAATAACTTTTTATTAATTCACTTTCACATTTATGGAAGATTAAGAATTTTTTTTATTTAAATGGAAATGAATGCGGAATGCATCAATAGAGTTATTCAAATTACATGAAACTTTTAGAGTATATGCAATTAGTTATTCCGAAACTTTGCTTAAAACATACTGTAAATAACGACTAGCTTGGTAAACTTTAACTTATACTGTATGATTATCGACTAGAAAACTAATAACCTTTTTAGTTATAAAACCAATAAAATTATCTTATGTAAATGACAGGTCATTTTGGGTCATTTAAATTTTGATCAAATGACCAGGTCATTTACCATCCCTGAAAGGTAATGAGGGATTTTTGCCATCGTTTAAATTATTGTTGGCATGATTGACATTTTAATGTAAATAGAAATTAAAATAATCCGGAAAAGTATTTTGCGTAATGATCTGAAGAACAATTATTTTACCGTAAACGGCCATATAAAGGAGGCATTACCCGGGTCGGAAAATAACGACCCGGGTTATCAACGAGTCATTTGATGTGTGCCCGTCGTAGCATATCTATAGATGCTGGTGAAATTAATTTCACCAATTTCACCAATAGAGGTGAAATTATTTCACCACATTTCACCACATTTCACCAGCATCTATAAGCATATCTAAACATGCTGACAAATATTTAAATCGGATCTTTTCGGAGTTTGTACCGTATAAGCGCCATCTGCGCGTTAATTAATTGACCTGCGCGTTATTTGGATACGCCCATCGAAAGAAGAGGTGTTTTTTTTTTTTGAATCCAATACCGTCAATCTTCCATAAATGGGAGTCGTCTAAGGCGGAGCAGAATCATGTGAAATATGGCTAATCAAATTATAAATTTGATTATCAAGACAAGAAATAAAAGCGAAACCCCCGAAAATACAAAAAACGGCAGTCTAAACCTACCTTGGGTAAGTTAATTAAAAATGTCGGGAAGGGAATTTGCTTATATATAATTGTCTAAAACATAATCTATCACTAATATAAGATGATTCTAATCCTAAAGTTAATTCAATAAATATATATTATAAAAATCTACTCCTCTTTAGACGTCCCCATAAACGTATGTAATTAGGAAAAGCGCACGGAATGTGCACTTATGGAATGTAATCTACATATGATATTACGTTACATTAGACGGATCAAATGATGTGCACTTATAGAAAGAAGTGTATGTGAAGCGCGCTTATGGAAAGAAAGTGCACTTATAAAGGATACACTTATGGAAGGTCGGCTGTGTATCATTTTTTCAACAATGATTATATGCTACTGCGCGTTAGTTCGGAACGCCAATGGACGCTAATTCGAGACCACATAAACTATTTTTTGAAGAATTAGATTTTCAAAATAACGCCCACGAGCGTTATTTCGCGCTTATACGGTAGAGCTGGGATCCGCTGAATATCCATTATGACTATTCAATGAATATTTGTCATCCACGAATGATATTGAATGTTCACGTAATAGTAAAATCTTAGATTATTCATATCGAATATTCACGAATTCCGTGTAAAAAACTAATAATACTCTAATCTTTAACTATTCGTGAATTTTGTGCAACCAAATATTCACTTTTAATTGAATATTCATTTTCAATCGTGGATCCCAGCTCTATTATATACGATATCATAAATTTCTTCGACCTTAATCGCAATCCGAGTTTATTAGTCTTTATCCATACTACTAGATCCAATTTTTGACTCATGACCTATCAAGAAACTGACCCGTACTGTCTCGGTAAGAGCTTTAGTAAAATTGTAATCTATCAATATGATTATATAGGTATAATAAATACAAAATTACTATTTATCGCCAGTGGTGATTATCACCAGTCCTAAGATTTGTTAGGGTTAGGGTTAGAAATTAGAGAATTATTGTTTTTTTATATAATATATTATAGAGCTACTATAAGGGCCCGATCTCAATTCTCGTGAGGTTTTTGGGGGACCTGAACATTTTTACTTAGAGGACCCGATCCCGTTTACTTAGTACGTTTTTGAGATATAGCAACACTGGTGATGATCACCAGTGGCGATAAATAGCAAACTCCTAATAAATAACACATTAAAATAAATAAATTTTGCCTATTTTAAATTCTGGCCCGTTTGACCCGAGTTAGATTAATTTTCGACCCGTGACCCGTACGGATCAACTGACTCGGGTAATTTTCTACTAATTATTTTTACTAATTAATTTTTCTGATGGAATGTGAGAGATCCGGGTCTTTTCTATGGTATATCATCACCATCTAAAACCATGAGAAAAAATTGTTGTCATTTTTAAAAAAGACAAGTGTAATGAATGGATGTTTCTGAATGATCTAAAAGATAATCAGGGATTTTTGCTATCATCCAAAAAAAAAGAAGAACCATTTGGCATGATCCGATATTCTAATATAAATAGAAATTAGTAATCTTTGTTAATAATCCGAAAGAAAATATTCTGTGTAATGGTTTGAAAAGCAATTATCTAATAGATAGTTTATCATCACCATCTAAACACCATGAAAAAAAGAGCGTTATCTTTCAAAAAAGATAAAGTATTGAATTTTTCTGAATGATCTAAAAAGTAATGAGGGATTTTTGCTATCACCTAAATAAAAAGAAAATATTTTGCGTAGTGATCTGAAAAAGCAATTATCTAAAAGATAATATATTACCATATCTAATAGTCATGAGAAAGATCGTTGTTGTCATTTCTTAAAAAGAAAAAGTACTGGATTTTTCTTAATGACCTAAAAGCTATGAATAAGAATCGTTGTTACGTGTATCACTTCTTAAAATACAGGATTTTCTTGAATGATTTAAAGATTGTCCTTAAAGCGGGCAGATTATATGGTAATAAACCAATCACTAAAAGTCATGAGGAAGAATCATGATCATTTCTTGAAAAGGATAACAGACAGTAACTGTAAATGATTTTCTAAAAGGTAATGAGGGATTTTTGCTATAGTTTAAATCGAAAAAAAAGAAATAATATTTGGCAAGATTCGATAAGTTTAATATAAATATTTACAGTTAATAATCCTTGTAAATAATCAGAATTCTTTTGTGTAATGATCTGAGAAACAATCGCCTAAAAGATACTGATACTATCAAAAAATCTTGGGAAAGATTGATGTTTTCTTAATAATCTAAATGGCAATGAAGGATTTTGCTATCTTCTAAGTCAAAAAAAATTATTATCCGGCAAGAATCGATAATTTAATATAAATAGGCACCAAAAATCCTTTGCTAAATCCAAAATCCTTTGCTAAATCCAATCTATTGAATACATAAGCTCTTAAAATGACTCAACCTCTTGTTAACATGCAAAATGAAACTGACCCTTGCGGTTCCAGGTAACCTTTAACCTTTAACAAAAAAACTAGACATTGTAAAGAAAAATTAATTCTTGTACTAATAAACCTTTAATCTTGTATTCTTATGAATAGTACTTGTAACTGCGGTGATACTTGCACCTGTACTCAAGGCTCTTGCAAATGCTAAGTTCTCATTGTTACTTTATACTTGATATAAGGAGGTGAGTACTTCTTTTAATATAACGTTTTCTTATGTAGCATTATTTAATAAAACGTATTTTATTAATATAATGTATTTTATTAATATAATGTTAGATTCTTCCTGTCTATGCTAAATGATTCTATTAAAATGTTCTAAAGCAAAACTTGTTAAAGCATAACTTGTTTAAAGTAAAACTTGTTCAAAGCAAACCTTGATGTGATAATTTTAGGTTTAAGAAAAAATTATTCATGTTCCAATAATTTTTCGCTTTAATAAAAAATTATTTATATTGTTATGACCTCATATATGAATACCTAATTTCAAATATTATATACATGAAAAGATATTAAAATTTATCAGAAAATTTCCATGTTATACGAAAAGGATTAAATTTTTTGATTATTTGCAGTACTTTAGGCTTAATAATTTTCAATTCGTGGAGATGAGAATGGCCTCTAAGTTTTTAGCATTAAATGACGTTAAGATATTATTGTTGGTTCTTTGTAAATACTGATAGTTTCACAACATTTCAAAATTTTGGATGACTTAGAAATGTTAAATACCATTATAGTTGTCAGTTTAATTAATATCGTCCTCTAATTAATGAAACACGCTAATGGATACTGTACGTACGTAAGATATTATACAATTGTTAATGTAACTGAGACTATGCATATATTATTATATTCAGTCCATAAAAATATAAAAAGTTACGGATAAAAATGCTCATGAGATATTCTTTTGTGGAAAACTTGGTGTTAATTAAACTAGCACATGATTCACATGATTATGTGGCCATTTTTAACTAATATCGATATGGTAGGCGGCATAATGGCAATATGAGAATATTTATAATCGACCGAGCTTTATTGACTTGATATTTAAAAATCTAGCCGGTATACCCAAATTCGACTGTTCGTGATGTATAAAATAAGTGTGTATAAAATTATAGCTCTTACTTCATTCAGCTTCATTTTAAGTCCAATACTATATTTTTTTTAATACTATATCTCAGTAGTGTTTCATTAATTTTTTTCTATTATTCTTGGCCTTGTTTTAAGCTCTATTTACATTTTTATGTTTTGGCTATACCTTTATCATATCGCAGATTCAAGTTTTATTCAAGATTCATAGTCCCATGGATACAACTGAACTTAGAAACTGGTGTAAGTAAGAATTACGCCTATTAATGATTTATACTCGCAATACTAGTCAACCCTTCTTTTATAATCTATATAAAAAAATGGTTTAGTTACAGTAGTTAACATAGTTAAAGGCTTCTTGCTATTTCTTTGATCACCATTGATTATCAATTCATCAAGCCAGCAAAAAGTCGAATAAATAAATGTCGCAGATCATAATGAAATCAGATTAAAATGAAACTGGGGACCTTTTTTTGCTTATCTTTAAAGCTTATAAAACCCACTTATACTCTTTTATTAATAAAACTAACTCTAAACCCTAACCCTAACCCTAACCCTAACCCTAAAAAATGTCCCCAAAAAATTTTAAATTTTCCTAAAAAAATAAAAAAATTTCATTTTAATCTGATTTCATTTTAATCTGCCACAATTACTATATTAAGCTTTTTTTTGTTATTAATCACAAGTATGTGAATTATGACCTATATTACTACATTTGCTACAAGTAATTTAATTCTCAATTGTAGTTTTTTTATGACTATGCAAATGAGTTTTTTATGATTAACCTGCTTGTTTTATTATTGCTAGTTGTAATGTTTTGTTATTAGAAAAACACTTCTATATTTACAGGTTAAACTGATTCTTTATAAACTTTTTGAAAAATAGCAGTGTAGTATGTAAAATGCACAAATTGTGATAGCTGCTGGTGAGTTTTAAAAATAGCAGTACAAGCATGAATACAAGAAAATTGGTACTGTTGAAACAGGTTGATAAGGTAAGATCTACAATATGAAAGTTACTATTATTGCTTTTTACTTCAAAAACTGATTTATTAGCTTGATACACCATTTAGTTATGATATTTGTTAATAACAAATTGAAAGTTGTTGTGTAGTATTTAGTAGTAAACCTGTTACAGGTCAAATGAAACTATACCAAGTAACAACTAGTAATTGATAGATATTCTATATCAATTCGATATGTATATAGAAGTTTACTGACAGGTAAATCCTAAATGTCTCTGAATAAACTATAATTTCAAACAAATATTTGGCAGAAATAAGATACTAATTAGAATAATTTAGGTTCTAAATTGAATAGCTAGTAGGCAAATTGATTAATACAATAAGTATCATATTTTACTCAAAATTGCTAGAAACCAGATAGTTATCAGGAAAAATTAAAATACTTATTAAAATATAATATAGGTCTACTAGTTTTTCGATACTAAACTTAATTTAACTCTAAATTTTTCTGATTAAAATTTTATTTTTGCCAAATATTTGTTTGAAATTATAGTCTATTCAGAGACATTTAGAAACAAAACAAGTATATTATTGATTTTTTAATAGGTCTATTAATTAACTCGATAGGTATCTTATTTTATTTGAAATTGCTAAAAAACTGAATACTCATTAATATAAATTAAGATTATTATCAAATTAAATTAAGGGCCTACTAGTAGTTTGATTTTAATCTTAATTATTTCCTATTGGTCTCCTATTTCTGTCAAATATCTGTTTGAAATCAAAGACTAATCAGAAACTTTTAAGTTCAATATTATTATGCTAGTAGGCCTATTAATAAACCAAACTGGTATTTTATTTCACTTTGAATTGCAAGAAAACCAGATATATTTCAGAATTAAATAATATATATATCATTATATCTGACAGAGCTATATTTTATTTTTTTTTTTATACTTATATAAATGTTATAATGTTTATTTTATAAAAGCAATTGTATATTATTATATTTATTTAAATCAAATTATAGCTATATATTTACATATTATTATAGCAAAAAAAAATGTTATTTTCTAAATTTAAGCATTGCTAATCTAAAAAAATTTCTTTCTCAAAGTTCTTCTTTGTCAACATTACCACTTCTATTTTTATCGCCATTACTCCATTTTCATTTTTACCACCATTTTTATTTTCACTTCTACTTTTACCACTATTTTCACCATTATTTTCACTACTATTTCTACTATTTTTATTACCACTTCTATTTCTATTTATATTAATACTACTATTGCTACTTCAACTTGCATTATTGCTTTCAACTTCTATTTCATCATCAGCCTCTTTATTCAAAATATAAGAAGTTAAAATAGACCAACCCAGAATATTGAAGGGTGGTTTTGATTTATCTGCCTACTTTGTATCACAATGCTATCATTTTTATGAACATTTAATATACAAAATTTTTAACCTATTTCATCAGCAAGTCGAAAGATTTTTTTAACCTGATTATTATAAAATAAAAGAAAATAAAAGAAAATATTATAAAAATTTAATTAATTGCAATATAATAATAATTATTTATTCTTTGAGATTTCTATTACTTGTCATAAATCTGAATCATATAATAATTACCTTTTTTTGTAATCTAAACAAATTTTTAATTGTCATTCAGATTTTGTTCATTCAATATCTATTTTTAAGACTTCATCTAAGTGGAAGCCTTTTTTATTTATTATATCTTCGAGATCATCTTTAAAATTGTCCCAACTAATAGAAGAGGCAAGTTCTATGAGGCTTTTATCTTTGGTATTAACTATATAATTAAACTCTTAGACACTTTGTCTTATTTTCTATAAATTAAATATAGCAAATGGTTATTTTTGGAGTATATAATTGTTTTGATCTAATTAACAATCAAAATCTTCCAAGTAATACAGGTAAAATGATAGTTATATTGTGTAAAAAATATATATATATACTTACTTTGCCATGATGTATATTTATTCCTTTATGTTTTTTGTCAAACCTTGCTTTTTCTGGATTTTGTTTGATTTGCTATTTTTTATGTCAATACTAGTAAAGGTTTGGAAGATATACTTTATTTTATCTAGATTATATCTGAACTAACTATCCAAATCTTTACCAATAGTTGGTATGATATTTTTGCTTATGTGCCAAGATATTTTTAGCCATTTTTTGTTTTATCAATACTCAGATTATCATCAAAACTGTTTAAAATTTGAATTATCTCATCCTATATTAGATAATTATTAAACTGACAATTAGACAATTATTAAACTGATATTTAAAAATTATAATATTATATATATTAAACAGTTTATATTATGCCTTATTCATGTTTTGCAACAATACTCATTCCTTTCTTAAATATCCAGATAGTGGTTTCAGGCTTACTGATAGTTTTTGCCAATTATTATTATCTGATTACCATCATCCTGTTGCTTATATTTTCCCTTTCTGTTTATATTTAAATAGTAGTAGTAGAGTAATAGTAGTTTTAGTTAATTGTTGTTGGTTTTTTTCGAAAGTATCAAGATCAGAAAGTTCAAAGTTATTGAATAAACAAGAAAATCTGATATGCCAGAATTATCCTCAGTATCACTTATATTATAAGCTTCATCAGAATGAACATCTGAAGTATTATTACCTCTATTCAAAGATATAGCTAGAGTTCTTGGTTTTGATATTTGTTTCTTAAAATCCTTAACTTCATTAATTAAGAAATTTAACATCTTTTTTAAAAAATTGATCTCTATAGAAAAGTTTGTTAGACATATTAATTTATAAAAAGCTTTATCTATCAAAAACTTTATAAAAATAAAAAATAGCTTTCAATTATCCAAATTTTTTTTTCAGAAGTTTTAGAATAATAACATGAATATTTATAGCTTCTATTGTAAGATAGAAACTTAAAACTAGACTAGAGCTGTTAAGTAATTTGACTCAAACCGATGAACTGTTGATCTGTCCTAGAACTGAGCTAATCCTGTCTTTTTTGAAACAGACCAAAAAGACATTAGTTCTAATAACAGTTATTATTAAATCATTGTTATAGGTAAATTATAGATATAATAGTAATAAAATTCTAAAAAAACTCTTTCCCGTTCATCACTCGTACAAAAATTTGCCTAAACCTGCATAACTAAAAAATTTATTTCTACAGTAATTTATTAAGATAACCTATTTTCTTG
>CAJVPY010000390.1:0-27798 GCA_910591965.1 Dentiscutata erythropus | reverse complement strand
ACCACCTATTCTCCAGGCCTGTCGACTCCAAAATTTTGTATACAAGGGCACCACCTGCCAGTTATCTTGTATTCCAACGCTTTTGGTTTGCATGCCAAATATGCAAAGGAGTCCCTAAGCAAAAAGTTGACCTTTGCAAAAACCGTCCGATAGTCGCGTCAGCTACTCCAACAAAATTTTTGTTCTTGTTCGGTGTAAAAAATTTGGTACAAGTGATCGTCGGGGAGAGTTAATGGATATAAACAATTATATGCATGTGATTTTTAATTTTCACTTCTAAAAAACTGTATCATGCTAGTTATACATAGATATATATAAGCTGATTATAATTTAATTATTCTTATAATTATTTTTAATTAAACTAGAAGCACAAAGAGTGCCCACTTGAAAGACACAATTGGAAGTAATACAAGAACTGAATTAGGAGTAATGTGATAAGTAATGAGGGGTAGAAGTTAGTTAGTTAATATTGTACAGTAGTATATAAGCAGAATATATATGATAAAAATAGCTTTAAAAACCATCTAGTGAGTTTGAAACTGGTCTGGTGTGGGACAGTTAATAAGAAGATAAAATCTCATATAGCAGGTTATATATAGGTACTCAAGTTAGTAACCAGGTAAACTAATACTATATATATATTAGATAGTTGTAACTGTACTCATGACATTTGTAACCAAAAATATCTGAGTGTATATTTAATAAAACAGTAGAAACAAAACTGCAAATTAAAAAAATAATAATAATCATCTTTAATTATTATGACATTTTTGTATTTCAATTATTTGAATTAATATTGTCAAAAAATGATCATCAATATGTAAAATCAGAATATGTAAATAATTTTTTTAATTGATTAACTCAAATTTGTAAATTAAAATCATGTATTATATATAAATTATCACTGTAACTTACTTTAAACACTCCCTTAATATAGAAACCAAAGCTACACCCTAACTATAAAATTCTTAGTCTCTTATATTATTCTGTTGTTGCTTATAATTTTTAAAATCAACTTATATATGTTTTTTATATTACTAGAATATTAATAAATATATTGTAAACCATATTCTTGAATATTAAGTTTTGTAATATAAATTTTTACAATAATCTATAACAAAATTTCACAATAGTTTTCTTAATTTAACTCTAACTAGAGATAGGAAAAATGCATATTTTATAATAACGTGCTTATTAATGCATATATTATATAAAATACAAATGATATATATTACATAATATAATTTTTGATTTATATTTTTCCTCCCAAAAATATTAGATATTTGCCAAAAATTTTCTCAACCTTCTCATCTTTATGTTTATTCATTTTTTTTTTATAATTTTTTTAAAACTCTGTATTCCTATTTCTTAATTTTGCTGGGTATTATATATATTACTTTAGTTATATTGATGGCTAGTTTAACTGACAGTAAGTTATAATAACATTTTTTTAAAAAAAATCAATAATTTATAATTTTGCTGATTATACTAACAATTATAATAAATATTAATTATATCGACAATTTTAAAGTTAAATAATTATTTATATTAATTTTTTATACTAGTTATAATAACAATTTTATATTCTATAGCAGATTTGTCATATTTAGCAACTTTTATTAGAATAATTAACCCAAACTGCTTTGGCAATGATCTTAAACTAATTTTTCTTTCTACAATATATAAATAATATACTTTTTCAATTTTTTATTATTAATTTGAGTACTAAAAACACTCTTTCTGACAGTTATTTTTACAAAAAAAATTTCAAAAAACTTTTACAAGGAAAAAATACAAATGGCTATACTAGACATGATAAGACATGCAAAAAAGAATCTTAGAAAAGCAACTATTATTTAGTGATAGTTCTAATATGCTATCTACTAATTTTTTCAAAGTTTATCACTTACTGTAGTGATAGGCATGGCACTTGTCATTTAGAGATAGTTCTCATATGCTATCCAGAAAGAAAAATTTAATGTGCGCTTGTATGGTCTGCATATAAAAATTTTTTTGTATACAAAAAAAATATATAATATTGTGTGCAAAGCACATGTAATTTTTAATAATAATTTTAAAATAATGCACGCAATATAGTTAACTCTGTTCTGCTATAGCAAACTTTGCGCACACTAAGTTTAAAATTTGGTGTGCAACTCACACTAAATTTTGACTCTGAATTTTTCTCCCTGATGCTATCTGCCTACAGGCTCAGAGTTTATTACTTATCAACTAAAACTTAGTAGTATACAAGTTCTAGTGTGGCTTTATTTAATTCTAGTAAAAGAAACTCACACTCTTTTATTTTGTATACAAGTGGTTTTTCTTCTTTACTCTACTTCTTACTAACCTCACCAAAATTTTTAACAAAAGTGGGCATTCTAGTTTACCTTTCCAAAAGATCAGTATTTGTTTACTTTCCTTTTTCAAATGGGCTTAGTAGAACACAACACAGGATTGGCAAACTTACATGTGTTTGTTTCAATAGTAACTCTACACCACATGATGTAATATTAGTGCTTTGGTTAAGAGTTTGGTCAAACTTGGAATTATAAGTCAGAAGAAAATTTAACAATAAGGCTTAGCTTTATATTAAAGATATACAAAATTTAGTTTTAGTATATTTTTTACAACTTGTGTCTAGCATGGGCTATAATAGTGTTATTATAGATTTTTTTTTTCTGCCTTTTTCTTCTTCTTTCATTTGGTTTTGTTATTCATTTTCTTTTGCTTTGGCACTTTTTACCTTTCCTTCTTTTTTATTTTCCTTTTTTGTTTAGTGTTAGTATTTTTTTTTATAAGTCAGTTGGAGGCTATGAATTCTTCTGCTAGAAAAAGAAGGTTAGAAAAGAAGGCAATCTTGAAGGTCTTAAATCTATTCGAGGAAGTATTGAAAGTCTAGTATCAGGTTGGTTGATATGGTGATAAACTTTACTATAGCAGATCGAACATGGGCAATTTGGACACCTTTGATGTCACAAAGAGTTGGGTTAGTGAACACTTGTAGAAATTAAGTAGACTTTGGTCATTATATTATACTCTCTCATGAGCTTGTATATTATACTAATAAAAGTGTTGGCAAGATTGCCAAATTTTTTTAAAAAAAAATTAATTGGTAGATCGCAGTTAAAGGGTACAAAATGATCGACATTTTATAATAAACAAAATCGGAAATCTATATGTTTTTTCTATAGTATAGGAATGTGGCTTGCTTACATATAAAAGTTTTTTTTATTAAGTAAATTTTTTTTTACTTTAACAAAAGTTGTAAAGCTAATTTTTCTGCTTCTAATGGTAGTAAAATCATCAAAATCGGGTTAATAGATCATGAGTTATAAGTATTTTAAAATTGTTTACTATAGGGTTTTTTCATAAGAATGGAAGCACATGGCATTCCACTTACTATATAAGGTAATTAGTCACATGCCCGCCGATTTTTACTATAAAATTTGTACCCTTTAACTGCGAACTACTAATTTAAGTACTATTGCTATTAGATTTATTATTACTTTATTACAAACTAAAGATTAAATAAGAGGAGAAAAATAATTAATTATATAATACATGCATTCATTCGAGCAAAAAAACTTTGTATATACATATAGGGGGCGTCAATAAAACCAAGCAAATCAGTATGTAATTTTTGTATTGTATTACACAAACACATAAACAATGATTGACAATCTGATCTCACTCGGCCACTTATGTAGCCTTGATCAGATCAGAAAGCACTATTTAGCATATACAGTTCAATAGAAACCAAGCAAATTTATTAGATACATTTGCTTGGTTACTATTGAATACTTGATAAAGAAATTATTTAAATCATGTGCAAATATAACAGTATTTCAAGATTGGATGATTTAGTTCTGATCAATTATGATCGGATGATCAATTTCCAACCAAATTGTTTAAACATAAATATCTCAAATTTTTATTAATTAATCAACGGGTCATTATTAAGTAAAAAATATTCTTTACAAAGTTTTATATTAGTTAAGTGTAAAAACTAAATTTTGAAAAAATTTTGATTTGCTTGGTTTCTATTAACGCCCCATATGTACAATTTTTACAGCCAAAACTCTCATAATCTAGTAATCAGATTTGTATTATTTTTTAAGTATGTATGCAGCAATCACAGATCAGAATTTTGGGTTTACTAATCTCCCAAATTTCTACAAATTTTGTCCCTCATTAAATGAAATAAATCACTGATCAGATGGCTTAAAAAATGTAAAAAAGTATCAATTCAAATAATTGATTTATAATTGTTATTTCTGTAAAAGTTAAATGCTTATTTAAATACTTCTTACTTATTAATACTAGTTCTCTCTAAATAAAAAAACACTTTGGAAGCTCTTTTTTCAAGAGTTTTTCTTGAATCATTTCATTACAAACTGAAATAAGCATATATGAGAGGACAACCAAGTGGGAACTAAAAATTTTAGCTTTATTTTTTATTATTTATCCTTTTTTCTTGTTTTTTTTTTTTTAAAAAAAAAGGGTTATAACCATTTTTTATATAGGACATACTAGATATCATAAGTCTGCATCATAATGCATAAAAGGTCTACTGATTCTGTTCCAAGAATTGGTTATGTGTCTTCCTTTATAGCGTAGTAACTCTTGTCTGGCCATGCTTTCACTTTTGAGAATCAGAATCGTTTCTCATCATGCGTTGTTTTTTTTTTAAAATAGATATTATTAGTAGTAAGTAATACAGGGCTTTTTTAAAATACAGTAGATATTATAAGTAAGTCACATACGGGTTTGGGTTTTTAAAATAAGATGCTATTAAGAGCACTCATCTGATTTTCTTCTATTAAATTATATTTTACAAAAATAATCTGTATGCAGCATGATTATCTGAATTAGAAGACGTAACGAAACAAGCAGAATTTAAATTGTGGATGAAAATGTTGGCAGTATATCTTCTAAAGTTGTTGACAGAAGAGGGGTGAGTGATGTGTGTAAAACCGATGACGATAAATTGGATGTCAACTTAGAGAATAAAAGCGAAATTGGAAGATAAAATTGACGAAATATTAGCAGAAACTACATTTTAGTGTGAAATTTGGTCTACTAAGCACAAGTCAAATGAAGATATGAGCTGAAGAAATTAATATAATTGAAGAAGAAAAAAGAAATTGATATTAGGGTGATTGTCCTGACTTTTTAAGCAAACCGGCGTTAATGTGATAAATTTCTAGAATTGGACAACTAGATGTCGAACGTGAAAGTCAAAGTTCGAATTTCGGTAAATATTCATTGATTATTTCTTAAAAAGTAATAGCACCTAAGGTTTGCTAAATCATATATATACCTTGTGATAGCATCATATACGAGACAGTTGGATCAGATATTTGGTGAAAATCAGAAGAATGTAAAAGTCATCTAATTGGTAATGGGTAATGCTTTAACCGTTAAACTAGCGAAAATCTTTTCAGTAACGAAAACTTCTGATTATGATCACAGTTATTGAATTGCTACATTTATTGAAACGCAAGTGGAGGTAAGAAAACAATAAATATTTGTATTCTTATTGTTAGGATTTCAAGTTATTATTACTTACGACGAGGATTTTAATTGTAGGGAATATCTGTTAACGTTTTTAAAGATTAATAGCCTATTTTCATCATTAGTATTAAGCTGTCCCCAGAGCTAGTATTGAAGGATATCGATATCGTTTTTGTTAAATTCTGATATAGTTATGTTCCGTGTCATTTATTGATCTATGCACTTGAAATTAACATATTTGCTTGGCTACGTTATAATTTATTTAAATTTTATTTACCAAAATTTTTTTCATTAACATTCAAATATATATGTACTTTTTTTTTTAAAAAAAAAAAAAATAGTAGATGACATAAAGAATTGTTAATATTATCGAAAGCTTTATTTTTAAAAAAATAATGTTTTTATAAATAAACTTTATATATATATAATTATACATATTTGAGAATGCAAGATTACGAATGGCAATTTTCCTTTTTGATCGTAGATGAATAGTGGCATTAGTAAATATAAGATAAGTCTGGAATTTTAGTTTTGATGCCTAATGAATTAATGTTTCTGTATAATCAACTTGCTTGTTTTGGTTTTTTTTCAATTCCACTTTTTCATCGATCATAATTCCTTCATTATAGTAAAATCCAACATTGTAGGCTCTACCAGTGTAGCAGAAGTCACGTTTTCATAACAATAACCAAGAGCAAGTACACCGATAAGATTAGCTATCTCAAAAAATTTTTATATTTTATGTTCATGCTTTCAACGCAAATTTAATGTCCATAACAACACTTAAGATTATATGTTCTGTTAGTATGGCCCATGTTGACAAGTTTTTGATTCCATTTCAGCATGATAATGATGATTGATTTATTTGCCTCCAATTCAGAAGAATTTTGATAATTATTGTGATTGGTGTATAGTACCTCTTTTTAGCCTTCTCAATTTTACGTCAATTGATGACAACTACAGAGGTTGTAATTTACAAGCATGACCAGTTTCTGAAGATTCTTGATGATCAATGAGTACTTTAGTTCATTCTTTTAAGCATCAATCTCATGTTTACTTATTTGTTCAATAACACTATTCACCTTAATGAATTTTTCGATAGTCAATGAAGTGATTCTCATCCTTTTCAACGTTAATTTCAATAACAACAGTCAAGATCGTTCGGTACATTCCATTAGTACCACCCGCTTCAGAAGATTCTTAATGATAAATGAATCCTTATAACAATTGTCAAATTACTTAATTCTTCTGCGTTCCCTAATTTAATTGCTTCTTTATAGTATTCAAGAGATACATTTTTTGTCCTCTTCTACACCAGTCCTGTATCGATAACAATCACCATAATTGCATATTCAATCAGCATTCTCTGTCTCTAGCGATTTTATATAGTTAATGGATGCAGTCTTTTACGGTTTAAATACAAATTCATCATTATGTTAGCCAAGTTTCAGTTGTTCTGCCCAATCTTCTTCATTAAGCGATTCAACTATTTTCACTATAAATATTCTCTGCTTCTATTGTGTCATCAAAGTCATCCTTTTTGGTATTAGAGGTTGGAATCGAATATTCAATTCGTTGAATATTCGAATCAATTCGTAGTAATTTCAAATTTGAATTAATTCGAATAATAAAAACTATTATAAGATTATTATGCAGCTATTATAGATCCATTATATAACATTACAAAACCGTAAGCAATTACTTTTAGTTGTTATAACATTTGTACAATAACTCAAATTTTCGCATAATTATTAATTTAAGTTGACAAAGTCAACAAAACGATGATTAAGCAGGGATATGCCAGAAGCAATCCGGTTAGATTTAATAGTGCCGCCATTAATCTTACAGCTATATCATAATTTCTGAAACATGATAAAATTGGGTCCGTATTGATTCACCGACAATCACTTCGAAGACATCACGTTTTACCGAACCCATTTTACCGACAAGCTTTTTTTACAGACGATTAATTCACCGACATTTAATTTACCGACATGCTTGTTTTACCGACTTGTTAATTTTCACCGACACAAAAATTCACTGAAAATCGTTTTACAGGCAGTTTAAATTTACAGACAAGCTTTCTTTACCGACACTAAAATTCACTGACAATATATTTCACTGACAATAAAAAGGGTAGGACTAGTGTTGGGGTAGAATTACAGCTGTTTTCATAAATTCTGTGACACTTTAAAAAAATTTGCTGAAGTCTATTCGGCCGAAGTCGATAAGTAATTGATTTCGGGATTCAGTAGCAGATAATATCAGATGCGTAATTTAATAAGATCGGGTGACTAATATACATTACAATACAGCAGTAAGACTAAAATCGATATTCTTTGGCATGATCCATTTTCGCTCAAATGAAGCCTTTATTTATTTCTCGACGAAAACTCATTTTTAAAAAATTATGTAAAATTTCAATTCCTATTCTTTGGAAAAATACATTTTCTCTCAAACGAAGCCTTTATTCATTTTTAATGATTTTTCAACGAAAATTCAGTTTTAAAAAATTGTATAAAATTTTAATTACTATTCATTTCTAATTATTTTTTGACGAAATTTTGTTTTTAAAAAATTAAGTAAAATTTCAATTAGTTTTTTTGGCAAGTTCTATTTTCATTCAAACGAAGCTTTTATTCATTTCTAGTTATTTTTTGATGAAATTTTGTTTTTAAAAAATTAAGTAAAATTTCAATTACTATTCTTTGGCAAGTTCTATTTTCATTCAAATGAAGCTTTTATTCATTTCTAATTATTTTTTGCTGAAATTTTGTTTTTAAAAAATTGTGTAAAATTTCAAATCCTATTCTTTGACAAGCCTTTATTTATTACTAATTATTTTTGACGAAAATTAGGTTTTAAAAAATTGTATAAAACTTCAATTCCTATTCTTTGGCAAGATATATTTTCGTTCAAACGAAGGCATTATTCATTTCTAACTGTTTTTCATTTCTTGTTGAAGAAAAATTCGGTTTTAAAAATTAAACTAAATTTCGATTCTATTCTTTGCAAGATCCATTTTCGTTCAAACGAAGACATTTATTCATTTCTAATTATTTTTTAATTCTTGTCGAAGACAAAAAATTTGTTATTAAAAAACTAAACTAAATTTCGATTCCATTCTTTTGACAAGGTCCATTTTCGTTCAAACGAAAGCATTATTTCTAATTATTTTGTCGAAGACAAAAAATATATAAATAAATATAAACATAAATTTTTTATTTTGATTTAGTTTATCATAATTCTTCATGCATTCTTGCCAGATATTAATAATAACCAGTCGACAAATTCATATCATATTTAACTTTTTTAATAGCAGCACCTGTTCGAGTAATATATTTATTATAAGTCTAGTTTATATTTGTTTCTTTTTACATTTCTTGTTAAGGTTTATTGGTTGACATGAACAGTTTTTTCCGTAAATTCTCGTACAAACTAAATGTACCAAACATGTTGGACAAGCATTCGAACGAAAATTTAAAATCGTTGACATTATTATCTTTTCTTAATTATTTTATTATACTGATCATACCGAAATAACTTATCAACTTCGGCCGAATAGACCTCGGCAAATTTTTTTAGGGTGTCCCAGAATTTATGAAAACAGCTGTAATACCGACAAGTTCATTTCACCGACTTTAATTCTAATTCTAATTTGACAGAATTACTTTGTCGGTGAAATGAGCTGTCAATGAAATAAATGAACTTGTCGATAAGTTAATTGTCGGTGAAACTTGTCTGTGAATTAATTGTCAGTGAAGGGATTGTTGGCGAAATGCGCAACACTCAATAAAATAAATATTCAATAATTAGTGGGACTCTGGACTTTTAATATATAATAAATAATTAATCAGTTTCGATCAGCTCACCGACATATCGAATTTTGCCACTTACTTCAAGGAGATTCATCAGAATTAGAGAGTCCAGAAACTGTAATTTTTAATCGTTATTTTCTGTACATAAATGTATGAATTTTGCACCCAATCCAGCTAACACAACTGAAAAATATTGTTATGATAATTATCAAGTATTATTTGAGAATTTTCAATTAACCATAGCCGCCGCAACAAAATCGGACCGGCAGTTTCTCGATTTTGATTGGCTAAGAGCACGATCAAAAAATTAGGTCGGAATTACTCGTAATTTTACAAATGAAATCATAGCCGCCCATAAAGTGAAAATTGTTCCTGGGCCAATTTTACCATAATGCGGGCTTATTTTTTTAAGAATTTCTATTTTTGTAATGAAAAAATCAAAAAGTCGGAAATTCCAATTTTGTTGCCCCATATTCTGTAAATAATTAATAAAAGCAGGTCAGTGGAAATATACTGTTTAACGAATTCGCAAATTCATAAATTCAGCAAATACACCGCAGATCATTGCACACCCACATAATCATCTGATTGTTGCACGATTGCGTGATTGTAAAGCGCAGTGATAAATATATAAATCATTTACTGCGTATTAATACATAGTTCATATCATTCATTATCTATATATTTATATTCCTATTATGCAAACACTGTAAACGTACAAAAAGACTTACATTTATCATTAACTTGCCTTTCAATGTATGTACGTGCAATCATTATAAGTGAGACGTATTTTTATAACTTATAAGCTATGTACATATCTCGTAACACTATATATTCTGGCCATAAATATTACGTAATAATTGCCATTTATGTGATATATAATAATAAATGGATTATCATTGAAGTTGAATTTCTTTAATCGCATTTCCCCTTTAATTAAATTTAAAACTTCATCTAAAAATTGATCAACTGATTTTATAAAATTGAAAAAATGAAGCTTTTACACAATAAATGGATTACGATCTATATTTTAATATGCCTACTTTTACTAGTTAGAAATGTTCACAGTATTTTTTCAAGTAAAAGTGGCGATACTACAAACGACAAACCAACATCCATAAATACATTTTTTGATCATCTTAGTAATCTAAAGGATCCTATTCAATTTATAAAAGTGCTTGGAACTTTTGAAAGGTTGAAACAGCTGACATTTGTACGGGAAGAGTTAAGACTTCAACCAAGTCAGCATAACTTAGTTGCTCAGGAACATCAAAAACTTTTAATAAACTTGTATCGTCAGTTATTTGGATTAAGCAGATATTACAATATAGAGAATGACCTAACTGCTTCAGAGGTTATTAATTCGCTCTTGCAACAATTCACTCCTGATGAGCTTCTTGATCAACTTCAAAGTCATTTACCATCTCCAGATGACATAATTGCTCCACGAAAACCAAGTTATCATGAACGTTTTGCAGGATTTATTTCTTTTACAAATATAATTTGGTTTATATCTATATCATTATTCGTATATTCTTTATCAGTATTATTCAAAATCTCCATTTTTCCATTTATATTGGATTTCTTATATTGGGTTCCAGTTATTGTCTGGGAGTCTCTCGCACATATTGTTTGTTTTTTTATAGTTTTTAATGCACGTATTTATGATGTTGGCACTTCACGAAGAGATTATATCGCATTAACTGGTTGTATTCTGTGGGCTCCATTATGGTTTTGGTCATTTTTACGACGAGCATCGGGTTATGATAATAGATCTCATATATTTGCTTTGAGGATCCTTTTTGTAATTTATGCTTTTGTCGCAATACAATACCAAATTCACATAATAGGTACAATGGCTGTCTATTCATTGATTTCCATTCTTGGGTTTTCAGGATATATATATGGAACGATGGCGTTTATCGGATTCGATTCACAAAATTCACTGATCCGTTGTAAATTTGTTACTGGCTTACTTCTCTTAGCATTTTCTGTACCTACATACATATTTAACAAGAATATCTCTAAATCAAATTTGTTAGCACCTTTTGAGACTGGCATATTCTTTTTTTGTACCTTAACGTACCATGTTGCATTATTGATAGATAGCATTAATTATAAACATTGGAATCTAATTTTAGAGATTTTTTCATATGCATTTACGTTATGGTGTGGTACGGTATACAATGTTCAGTCGATGAAAAGTATTGGTGGGACATTTCTGGTTTGGTGGTTTTTTGTTCAATTGGGTAGAATTAATTGGCGAAATGTCAGAATGGTTTGGCTTATGTTATTACTTAGCATTATGTTGTGGAAGCTTTGTTATATTATTCAGTCTTATCCTGATTACTTCTTTAATATCACTCGTATTACTGGTAAAATGTCAAACTAAACTTTGGCATAAATTTAGTCACACAATTTATTTTTTTTTATTTAACTAAAATTTATTATTGTAAATTATTTTTTCATTCTATATATTATATTTTAAAAACTTTTTTATTTTAAATATAAATAAACTTTACTATAGTTACTGTAGTTAAGCTATATAAAGATTAACAAATATTCATATATAAATTGAATAATTCTATTAAGTATTATTTTAAATCACTAGTTACAATTATACACGTAAATAAAATATTATACATATACCAAAGCTTTCAGTATTATCGGTAATGTTGAGCCAAACTGGAGCAGAATTAGCTTGAGACGAATCTGAATAAATAAATAATATTATTTTAAATAAAGCAATATAACATATTAGTTTAAAATAAATACCTTTGTGCTAATAATTTTCTAGTGTACATTTCATTAGAACTGAGGCTATAAATATTTGTTAAAAAACAAACAATATTTACTAGACTGAACTTTCTAAGTCTAATAGTTTTTTGTTCTACTGTCATTTAACAACAAGAACAAAAAATTATCATAAGATGGATGTGAAATCAGAAGAACCAAAATGAAAAGTGTTTGGTATATCAGATGTTATACTAGCAGATCAATACTCAATGATCAACACAAATTCTGACAATATAAAATTTTAACACTAACTCATAATAAATACAATATACAAAAAAATTTCTATAGTGCGAACAACCAGTCACAGCAAATAAAAATTTTGGCAACCAAATTTAAATTTTATTTTTATATATATGAAGAGGCAATTTGGAAATTTAGCTAATATTTATATATTAAGTAGCTAAATTTTAAATTTATAATATATAAATTAATTGTTTAAAAAAAGTCAAATTTACTTTTTCTTTTTTTATATATAAAAGGTGGCCAAATTTTGTGTTCAATTATAAAAATACTATAACTTTAACCCGCTATAAATTGACTTAAAAAAATTTAAGAACTTGGAAGTGTCTAGCTTGCATTGATTTAATATTTTAAGGTAATATTTTTCGATTGATGATTTCTAATTGTATAAAACCATTTTGGGTTCTAACAAAAAATAATCTATGCGAAATTTTAAAATAAAATACTCTCTAACTCTAACCTTTAGCCCTAACCCCTACCCTAATATTAAGCAGTTTTTGATTTTATGAATTTTATATATTACACGGATTTGCAAATCAATTATAGCGCTTTGCAAAAAGATGTGACCCCATGATTTTTGTGATGATGAACGAGGAAAATTTCCGAGATTCTAAATTGTCTGTTAATTCATATTCTCGATCAGTTACGCTTATATTTATTTGAAATTGGTAAGATTCTTAAAATCTACAGAATCTCCGATTTTCACACGACATTGTGATCTGCAGAGGTCACATCTTTTTGCAAAGCGCAATAATTACAGCGCTTTTCAATTTACTGTGATCATCAAATTTGTAAATCACATATCACCAGAAATCTGGAAATTTGGAAATCAGCAATTTGATATTCATAATGCCTTATAAATTAAACTTTTCTTAAACTTTGAACGAAGGTATCTTGACAAGCACCAGACAAAACTTAATGAACTCTCATTTATTTAAATTCTGCATATACGTAGGATTTAAATAAAAAAAAAATTCATTAATTTGGCCTGGTGGTTGTTGAGATACCTTCACTCAAATGTTAAAAAAATTTAACAAAATTTTTCTTAAAATGAATATATCTTGACAACTTTCAACCCAATTTTGATAAACTTTTTTTTATTTGAATTCTGTATCTTTAGAATTCATAAAAAAAAAAAGTTCATCAAAATTGGATTGATGTTGTCAGCGCAGCTTCTATTTGACTTGGTTTTTTTAAAAACTTTGGACAAAGATATATTGGTAACCACAGGGCCAAATGATGAACTTTCTTTATTGAATTTTATGGATTCTTAGAATTCAATTAAAAAACGTCTATTGAATTTGGTTTAGTAGTTTATGAAATATTTTCACTCAAAGTATGAAAAATTTTGGGCAACATCTATTTTGATAGATGGTTTGAATTTTTTTAAAACATTGAGCGAAGATATATCTTGACAAATCCAAGCCAATTCTGTGTCTTTTTTATTTGAATTAAACATTTTTTTATTTGGGTGCTAAAGGTATATGGTACAAAAAAAAAAAAAAAAAATTTGACTTGGTGGTTGTCAATAACTTCATTCAAAGTTTGAGAAATTTTGTTGCAACTTTTATTTTAAGAATTTTTTAAAATTTTGAAAAGGGATATATCAGTAACCACCAAACCAAATTCGATAATTTTTTATTTATTGAATTCCACAGATTCTAGAATTTAAATAAAAAAAAGTCATCGAATTCGACTTGGCGGTTGTCAAGATATCTTCGTTCAAAGTTTGAAAAAAATAATAAATATGATACAAAAAGACATGAGATTTCCCGTATTATTTAGCTGCACAAACAACCAGCTCTTGAATATTTCTTGATAAAAAATATTGAAAAAGCGAAAATAAGAGAGGAATTTGGGGAATTTTTATTTACTGGCAAGAAATTTAGATTTATTTGCAAAAAAGCCTTAAATTTAGAGAATTTTGAAGATTTCCGTATGATAGTCAATCATTTGATGATCACAGTAAATTGAAAAGCGCTGTAATACCCGTGTTTCATACACTGGTGTAAATTTTGAAATTTACTTTTTGTTTACTTTTTTATGAAGAAAGATTAGCGATTTGAATTTCATCAACTTTATTTGTCGGGACTAGTTTGTCTGCACTGCTGTAATAAAAAGCTCTTTAAAAATTAAAGAATATTAGTAAAATGAAATTTACGTTAAGAATCTAAAAAAATAATTTGACAATGTTTATAACACATTTTTTAAACTTAGAAAAACATGACGTTTTATTAGGAGGGTTCCCAGAAAATCTGTGCTTTCAAGAAACAAAAATCAGACCCAAAACCTACATCCAAGGATTTTTTGAATTTATTTCGCAAGCTGCTGCCTTAATACAGTACGCACTAGCTGTTGCATCAATTTTATCATGGTAAGCTGACCAGAATTCCTGTATGATAGTTGGCCTGAATTATAAAAATTACACTGCGCAGTCTCTCAAAATTCAGCGCAATGAAATAATGCGCAGGCTGTGTAGTGGTTTATCCCTTTATTATATATAAATCGATGCTTGTTATTACTGGTTTAAAAATTTCATTATAATATATTATAATTTAATTTTTAAACAAAAATCAAAAAAAATAATTATTATTGTAAATGTACATTTTTTGCTTTAATACTTTAACTATTAAAAAAAAATTTTTGAAAAGCTTTAAAATTAAATGCCCACGTTATATGCTGAGATCGAATTTATATCAATTTTAAATCGATGTAGGTTGCAATGAGATTTAAATAAATTTATATTGGCAGGATCGATTTATATATGGATTAAAAACTATTCAACTAATTTATTAAAGAATAACATGATCTTAAAATTTTATTTATTTAAATCAAACTTTATGGAAATAATCCATTATAAAGTCTTGAGACTTAACAAATGATTTTCAAGTATTGAATTGAGCGTAAGTCATGCATTCTTAAATTACATATACTGCGATTAAAGTTCTTTCTGCAAGACCTAGGTAATTCCCATCAAAAGTAATTAAAATTCAGTCAATAATCTATAGAACTTTATAGAAATTTTGTTATCACCTAGACGATAATGACCTAAAATTTAAATGTAGCTAACTTGTTTAAAATAAGTTTGATTTAATTATGATATCTTGTAATCTTGCAAACTAATTTAGATTATTTCGGTACTATTTGAATTATATTATCAAGAGGATTTATATACTACTTTTTTTTTTTTTTTTGTAAAGCCTGTGGTAGTTGAGAAGGTTTTTATTAATATATTAGGGTAAAAATCAATGTAATTTAGAGGTCTTGTATTTTAAAAGCATCTTTCATTTGCTAAATTCTCACTATAATATATATTAGATATAAAAGTTATTATTTCTAATTGATATTTTTATTTTTTTTGCTAATGCTTTTTCAGAAGTTGTTAATATATCGTAAAATGTATTTAACTCTAAAATTATCTACTCAAATAAGTTCGAAATCAACATTTGTTGATTTAAAATTCTTTACAACTTAGCTTTATTTATAATTCAATATCGACGTAAATATATTTTAGAACTAACTTGAATGAATTACACATTTAGTGAAGTTCTATCTCACATACATAATAAACTAGATATGATCGCATAAAATTCTGTAACACCAAGTTTTTTTAGATCCGAATTAAATTTATCCGCTTACAATACTCGTAACAAATTACTAATTTCAAATAATAACTTTAATTTATCGATTATAATGATCCATGCAAGACGCGGGCGATTCTTGAAATATGTTGATTGTCAATCGACTTTATTTATTAAATGCCTATTTTAGCTTTACATATTATTTAAACCGTTCACAATACTATTATTTCTCAGAACTATTTGCGTATCCTCGCATTTTAAAAAAAGGCTGTTTTTTTTTTTTATTCCCTTTCTCAGCCTAACCAACAAATGACGTCCTACCAAGATCTAAAGAAATAAGAGTTGATTTCTTACATAGCGCTTCTGCTAACACTTTTCTACCCTCAGAACCAAGTTCATTATTTTTAAGATCTAAATAAGTCAGAGTAGAATTTTTGCAAAGAGCCTCCGCTAACGCTTCCCCACCTTCATAACCAAGTTGATTATTGTCAAGATTTAAAGAAGTTAGTGTATAATTCTTGCATAGAGCCTTTGCAAACGCTTTCCCACCTTCAGGACCAAGCTGATTATTGTAAAGAATTAAAGTAGTTAAGGTAGTATTTATATAAAGTGCCTCCGCTAATATTTCCCCACCTTTGGTACCAAGGCAATTAGAGGAAAGGATCAAAGTGGTCAAAGCAGTATTTGTGCAAAGTGCTTCTGCTAATTTTTCTACTGCTACAAAATCATGTACATTGTAACGTTGATTATTGCTAAGATCCAATGAAGCCAGAGTTGTATTTATGCAAAGAGCCTCTGCTAATTCTTCCATACCCTCAAAACCCAGTTTATTATTGCAAAGATCTAAAGAAGTCATAGTAGTATTTATACGAAGGGCTCCTGCTAGCATTTTCCCACTCTCAGAATAAAGTTTATTATAAGAAAGATTCAAATAAGTCAAAGTAGTATTTGTACAAAGAATCTCGGCTAATGTTTTCGCATCCCCAGAACCCAGTTCATTATTATTAAGATCTAAAGAAGTTAAAGTTGTATTCTTGCAGAGAGCTTCCGCTAACGCTTTCACATCCGCAGAACCAGAACCAAGTCGATTCTTGCTAAGAATCAAAGAAGTCAAAGTAGAATTTTTTAATAGAACTTCTGCCAACGCTTTCATACCTTCAGAACCAGGTTCATTATTGCAAAGTTCTAGTGAAGTTAAAGTAGTATTTACGTAAAGGGCTTCTGCTAATGTTTTTACACCCTCATAACCGAGCTTATTATTACCAAGTCTTAATGAAGTTATAGTAGCATTTTTACGGAGGGCTTTTGCCAATGCTCTTCTCCCTTCAGGACAAAGTTGATTATTCCAAATTTCTAAAAAAGCCATAGTTGTATTGTTTGTATAGAGAGTTCTTGCTAGCGCTTTAACACTCCCAAGACCAAGTTTATTGCTAATAAGACTTAATGAAGTCAAAGTGCATTTGTTGAAAATATTAGCTAATGACTCATTTTTAAGATAACAATCCGATAAACTTAAAGAGGCAACAGTTGTGTTTTTGTAAAGTCTTTCGATAAATAAGGATTCATCGTGAATTTTTCCATCGAAAATTAAGTATTTAAGTCCCTTACTAGATCGCAAAAACATCAGAGCTAAAGAACACTTGACCGCGCTATTTATTACGTCATTTCCATAAGATTTATGAATTCCTTCATTTAAATGATAATAATCAACAGATGTAATATAACTTGTATAATCAAATAATGGCTTTATATTTTTTGGAAGAATTATATTATAAGGGATTAATAAAGTTTGTTCATCGGCATTTAATGCCAAAAGGCACATTTTTACAAGTCTCTTGTCTTTAAAGTGAACATCTGGCTCGCTCCATAATATTGGTATAACAACTCTACACCATAATCGGTTTACAAGAAGACATGAATATAAGCTTCTATTATGTGTTCGAAGATTATTAAATATTTCATAAAGGCATTCGTTCGGTAATGTTTCCATGATTTTTTTAATGATTATTGTTAGAAGTTTTGAATACTGTACCTATTTATTTGTGCCGGTAATAAAACCCCTAAAAGGAAAACAATAAAAATTATTAATAAATTCGAAGGTTTTTTTTTAAACTTCTAGCGATGATTTTTCAATAACTACTTGATTAAATTTGGTAAATTTTTTTTATTTTAATTCTATATATTGTATTATAGAATTAAAATAAAAAAAGTTCGTTAAATTGCTTAGTAGTTGCCGAGAAATCATCGCAAAATTTTCAAAACTCCAACAATCTTGAAAAAAACTAAAATCGGGTAAATAGTTTTTTCCTTGAACTTTAACCGATGATTTCTCGACAACCAAATATCTAAATTTGATGAAATTTGGTTTATTTTAATTCTGTGGATTCGTAGAATTAAAAAAAGGATCGAATTTATATAGCAGATTGTCGAGAAATATTCATTAAAAGCTAAAAGAAAGGCTTAGCCGCAACTTCTTTTTAAAGACATCAAACCTTTGAATGAAAATTACTTGGCATTTACATAGTCAAATTCGATCGAACTTCTTTTATATTAATTCTATAAGTTCATAGAATTCAAATAAAAAAAATTTGCTCGAGTTTGACCAGATAAGTGTCTCGCGCCTGTAAAAAAAAAAAAGCTGCGGCCAATTATTTTTTAATAAATATTTCTCGATGACGGTTTAAAATTTTTAAACCTATGTGACTTGGTAGTACAAAACGTCCAAATGACCTGAGCCTCAAGAATGTTATAAGGCTCTTAGGTGGCGAATGGAGGCTTAATGACATAGATTAATTCCGGTGAGTGTTTGTTTATCTAACATACGATAAGTATGATAAAAGATAAACCCGTTATTGTTGGCACCCGATTGTTGGCATAAATAAACAAGACAGTGCACTTCACGGCCCGCGCACAACACTGCTTCACAGTGTTGATAGCACAAAGCTCTTAGAAGGTTGAGGTTAAAGATAGCGCAGTAGCTCTTAGGAAAGTAAAAGGTATTTAAGGCCTGAGTTTCCGCCTTAATTAAGTTTCTTCAGACTATTCGTCTCAGACTTTGTCTCAAATAATGATTTAGAGACTACGATGCCTTAGTTATAGAGTTTATAATAAGAATCGGATTCTTACATGTATTGAGTTATATGTTGTTTTATTAGTTTAGTTTTATTCTTTTATTATTGTACTATTTATTATTATTATTATTATCTTGCATTTCTTATAGTATTGTTACATAATAAATTACCCCGGTAATTAAAGTTTGATCTGTTAAGTGATAACCCTGACTCAGTTTAAGAGTTTCGTTACATCATATCACGTGTACAAGAGCCGAATCAAGTTAATCATCGGCTAAGTTGGATTAACATCCGCAATTGCTCTCCCAATCTATGAACTCATAGAGTTATAATAAAAAAAAAAATCCATCAAATTCAGATAGCTGGTTGTCGAGAAATCTTTGTTTAAAGTTCAAAGAAAATTTTATCCGATTTTATTTTTATCGATGATTTCTCAATAACCCTAAACCAAGTTCAATGAACCTTTTTTTTATTATACTTCTATGAAACTATAGAGTCAAAATAAAAATTTTTTATGAATTTAATCTAGTAGTTATTCAGAAATCATCGCTAAAAATTTTAAAAAAACTTTCGGATTTATTAATAGGGTATTACCAAATAGATTACGTGTTAAAATGACCGACAAAACTTGGCACAGATTTTTTGTTTACGTTAGGCTCAATAAAATAGTAGTAGATATTTTCGGCTCAAAGTGTCCTGTTGTTCTTGCTTCTAGAGGATAAGAATATTTTACGTTCTAATATATAATTATATTAAAATTAAAAAAAATATTGATAACTGTAATTTTTTAGTACTGTATTAATTTATATATATATGTATTTTAAGACACAAAAACCTTTGCCTCCTCTTTGGCTTTCTAATTTTTACTATTTTTTTTTTTTGCTTTTTTAATTTCTTGTAACTTTAAATAATGACAGTTTACTATAATAAAGACTTATGAAGCTATATTTGAAAATTTTTATTAAATTATCTGAATATTTGCAATCATAAGAAAATAGTACTTACAAAAGATAATATCGGCTAAGATATGTTAATACATTAAAAACAACCAATGACCGCAAATTTTAGACTACTGTACAAGGTATATATATGAAATATTTACAATTTCAAACACAATTATTCATACTGAAAAGAATTAGTAGATGCAACTGCAAGAACACTATGCCAACTTCTTTGGATCTTATTTGGAATAATGTTTGATCAGAAACAAGAAAAGCATTAACGGATGCACTTTACAGAAAAAATACCTTGAAATACTAAATTTTCAATGTAGTGATCTTGGATCAAGAGGTAAAAGCATTAGCAGATGTACTTTACAGATTATCATTCTAACTTTTTGGATCTTAATTGGAACAGGATAGTGGTCTGCAAAAAAAGATTCGAATGGATCTGATGTTTTTGATGGTATAAATGTAAATTACCTGTATATAATTAATATAGAAAACACACTACTAGTAACAGGCTCTGTTTGTTTCTCATAGGCATCTATCACGAGTAGCAGGTCTTTCAAAATTCAGAACTGGATCCAGATTCAGTTTATGCAATGAGTTTGGAACACTGTTACTGGCTACAGGTAAAACAGGTGGAGTCTGTTTTCAGTAGTATGTTTTCCATATTAATTGTATATATAGTTTAGTTCAAATAATCTTTGTAAAACACTACTTTAAAATATTGGATCTATTCAGTCTTTTTGCAAAATGCTTGATTAGGAGAGAAAGTATTGATGGATGTACTTTGCAGAAGCACTATATTAGCTAGATATATTTTGCAATACCAACTAACTTCTTAGAAGCTTAATTTAATAATCTTGGATTAAATGATGAAAAAGCACCAGTAGAAACATTTTGCGGGAATAATATCTTGATATATAGTAGTCGGAGGTAAAGAATCAGCAAATGTATTTTGCAAGTATACCACTAAGTTTTTGGAATGATTCTTCAATTACAAATGATTACTACTTTACCCAGTTGAATCGACTTAAACAACTGATCATCGATTAAATTAGCATAGATATAAAGAATCTACGTTTTGTATAATTATAACACTAGTAATATTATGCCATTATAATAAAATTTTTATTTCTACATAATATAAATATTTGTTAACATGTGTTAAAAAACTTCCTACTATGTAAAAACAAGATATTTAATAAAAACAATAGTTATATAAAACATAATCTCAAAGTTACGCTTCTTCTACAAGAATATGAATGCAAATTTCACTCTTGTTATGCATAAAACTACCATCAAAATAGCCACTAATTTTTTTTCTGGTTCCATGTACGCATATTTTTTATTTTTAATATCAACTGCATGAAGATTAAAAGAAATATTTCCATCAGATTGTAAATAAAAGCGTAACGTACAAATGCTAAAAAAAACAAAAAACCAAAAAACCAAATAAAACGGAATAAAAAAAAGTTACGATTCTGATGTTTTAGTGTTCATATAGATATCATTACCCCTTTTTACAAAGTATTTTATGTCATGCTAAACAAAGAAGTAGAATTAACAAAAATACGATCACATGGTACTAATGTAGCATATCCTTCCATTTGTTATTTAATATTATCAATTAAATCCAATTAAATTTAAATTTCCCGCTACGACTATCGCTTTAGTACCTTTCTTCATCATAAAGATCCAAATGACATCTTTCTTAAAAATACTTTGCAATGTTGGAGAAAAATGTCTGCATATAAATCTAGCCATGATGTATTGTCTTTCAAAATCAAGATATTGCAAGGTTAACGGCAATACTTTTGCAAACTTAGTTACTAGCATTGCCAGTTCTTCTTCGTCGTCGTCGTCGTCATCAAGATCAGCATCATAGAACCATAATTTGAGAAATTGAAGTTTTTGCAAAGTTCTAATAAGCGCTATAAGTTGTTCGGAAAACTCAATACCCGAAATGTTGAGATATATAATGTTTGGACAGGACTTAAGTGCTTCAATTAATAAATTTTCATTCAAAATATGTTCTACTGAATCAAGTGTTAATCGTTGTAAAAATGTGCCAGACTTTTCTAAAATATGTACCATAGTTGACGCATCAATTTCTTCGCCATCTACCTCTAAATTACTGACTTTATAATTTACTATTTTCAACACATCTGGACGGTAGGAAACATTAAGATGAACTGGTTTAAAGTTTTTATAATTTTTCAACAACTTTGTATATTTACAATTATCAATTATAACTTCTTGTAATGAGTTTTTTTTGCTCTCTAAAGCTGTAATGATGGCGTACAATTGTGTAGAATCTAACCCATTTAAACTAACTTGCTTAAGTTGCTCTTGTGATTTAATCATACATATAAGAGAATCGCTTAAGAGGGAGCCATGTTACAGTATAACTGGAAATCAAGAATTCTTATTATTATTGCTCGATCGTAGACTTAATTGCTATGACATGAAAAAACATATGGGAAAAGGTCCGCTATCATACACTCCTAACTGTCCCTAGCTAATTCGGGGATAGCTTAACCTTTCGATTCAAGTCCGAAATGATCAAGCTAACCAAGACAACAAAACACTATCAACCAATCCTAAATATATCACACCCCTAAACTTGATATAACTACACTCCTATCACAAAACTAGGTCAACAATACAAGGAGGAACTTCATATTCAAATAGCGATAAAAAGAGAATCGCTTGAAAAAATTGTACACTTCTTCTTGAACTGGTCCTTGCACTGCTCTTGCAGCCTCGGAGTCAACTTATTCAAATAACAGTGTGCTAGGCAGGCTTTACAGTGGTCATTGCGCTATTTCAAGCCGCTGAGCCACGTGATAAAGGGTGGGAAGGGTGGGCTGATAGAGCCAGCCTATACCAAGGCGAGCGATAGCGAACAGAAGAATAACAAACATCTACCCGGCATACAGGTCTTAAATACCTCTAGCCCAGTAACGCACTCCCACCCAAAGCACATGCATAAACATACAATTACAACATACTAACGAAAACAATTATTTATTTCCTTTTAAAGGAATACATTTAAGACAAGCATAATTTTCCCACAAACTATACTCATTACTATACAAATGTCATTATGATGATCTACATGTGATCCGCAATAAAGTCTCCTGACCTCGCAATAATGAATGCTTTGTCACTTCGTTGACAAGCTAATCAATATAGTAATCTATCGATTTTTGCTGATTTATGCACAAAATCTATACCATCAATTTTTACTATAGCACCCTGACATAGAAATACCCAATCGATCGCATACATGATTATATAATATTACAATATTCAGGTCAGAGCCAGTGGATTTTAGTAGCATCTAAAATAGCGCTATTTTTTAGCAAAATAGCTAGCAACATTGTTTGTGCTAAGATGCGAAATTTGCTAAGCATGCGACTATTCCTTTTGTTCTTAAACTGATTTATATAAACGTGCAATTATATGCATGTTGTAAATGATGATAGATTAAGAACTCATCGAAGAACATACGACTACATTAAAATTTATAATTGACAAATATAAATTTTGTAATAAGCTATTTTGCTAAATTTGCAAATTTTACTAGCTAATTTTGCTAGCTAGTTTTGCTTCTAACTACCACTGGCTCTGATTCAGGTGTCATGTTCGCCCAGCACTTATATTCATAATTAATCAAATCTAGATCCAAATCATAGTGACAATCGGAAATTATTAATTAAATAACGGTACATCATATGCAATAGTTATCCCTATTATCACACACTTGGGATACAAGAAAGTGTGATTGTAGAGAAATGTGACAATTATAGAAGTTAAGTTTATTATGTTTAGTTATTGTTTTTTAAAATATATAAGAAAAATATACTTATACATATAAGAGATGATCATAGAGTAAGGATTTGAATTGGTTTAGTCGACTAAAAAAATTTTATAGTAAGCTACTATGTTTAGTCGACTAAACCGATTCCAATCCCTACTATAGAGAGACTTGACTGTAAAGTAATAATGTTCATGATAGTATTGTTATCTTTTCATTGCAGTACATCATCTGTAATTGGAGATTCTTTCTTCTGTCTTCGTTCTTTTATAGTTCGTATAATTATTAATAAGATAATAATACTACCAATAACAAAGCCACCAACAACAATACCAATAATAACACCAATATTTAAATCTGAATGTTTTAAACTATTATTAACTGAACCGTAATTAGAAGCATTATATATACTAATGGCTAAAGGACCTCCACAGATTTCTGAATTATTACCTTCACAACTAAAACTGCATTCTTCTACTGATAGTCTGGTTAAGTTATCGTAATCATTATCACAAAAGCATTGCGATCCAATTTCTAATCCCATATATGTATAATTTTTTTGCCAACAATAAGTTAAGCATGATTCAATTGTCATGCTGGAAACCTCCTCTGAAGTACCATTTAAAAATCTTTGATTACAATAAGGACTATCCTTATAACATCCTTTATATCGAACATTTTTATTAAGATTATGAATTATTTCAAGTTTTTTATTGATATCAAT
Source organism: Dentiscutata erythropus (assembly GCA_910591965.1). Taxonomy (NCBI): domain Eukaryota; kingdom Fungi; phylum Glomeromycota; class Glomeromycetes; order Diversisporales; family Gigasporaceae; genus Dentiscutata; species Dentiscutata erythropus. The sequence goes on along the minus strand of CAJVPY010000390.1, from coordinate 3,284 downwards.
AGTAGGTGCACTGTAACTTGAAATAGACGTTAATGCGTCATAAACGGTGTAGCCATCTTTTCCACCACATATATAACTTGAATTACCAACGCATTTGAGATTACAAGTTTTATTGATTGATGATTCATCAGTTAATTTAGTGTACGCATCTAAACCAGTGTTATTTCCACATCTGCACTTATTTCCATTTGTAAGTGCTGCAAATTTAAAAAGATAATCGGCACAATGAATGATGCATAGGCCGGGATCCATTAAATTGCCATCTTGATCTTTATATGGATCAGAAAAGTTTAAATTCGAAAGACCGTCTAAAGTATCAATGTGAAAGGATGAATTAAGTATATAACATCCTAAGGGATCGGCTGATGGATGATTTCTTCGTGTTAAGTTTCCAACACATTCCCCAGGATCATGTAACAACCTTTTATTTAAAATTATTCCATTAGATTTGGTGGTAGTTGTAATTTCACAAGAAATATGTTTGAGCAGCCAAACCGATAAAGCCGCAATAATGAAAAAAATAGGTGAAATTGTTAATTGTTTTTGCATGATAATAACTCACAATGGATTAGAAAAAAAATTCAAATGAATAAGATTAGATCTACGAATTTTCATGAATGTATGGGAAAACTTTGATCAAGTTATGACGATTACCATTATTATGTCATAATTGATACTGTATGTTAAAAGTGTGGGAAAATTGTATAATTACAATCGCATACCAATAAAGGTTATGCATAGGATAATTATGGGATGGTCCCGTTAATAACAATAACGATAACGATAACAGTAATGATCTATATTTATAATTATATTATAAAGTTGGTTTTTCTACTGCATTACCTTTTAATTACAGTACTTTTGTTTTGTATTATTATTTGTGCACGACAATGGTGAAATGGAAAATGCAAAGAAGAAATTATATTTATATATTGCATATTGTGCATACATAAAAGCCAAAACAAAATTTTGTTACAACATTTAATACACCGAACTCTACTAATAAATCATCCTATCCTTTGTTAATATAGCTCTAGCTGAATAGTTGTAACTTTTAATTTTCTAAATGCTTATAAATAATTTTATACTTAACAGTATTTAATCTATTTCTTTCTTTATATCCTCAATGATTTCGTTAAGTGAATCCTTTCCAAAATTATTCAAATGCAGAAAGCATGTGACTAGTGATCGGGTACGTGTTGATCGAACGTCGGGAGCTAATTAATGCGTAATCCATATCGGGTGATCACGATTTAATTAGAAGTCTAAAATATTGATGCATGAACGATGAGAAAGTCTGTAATGATCAGTGACGCAAATATGTATTAGTAATTAACATATTTAAGGTATCGATCCTAAAGGGGAGATAGCAGAACTTTGATTATTAGTGAATAAACTTTCGTTCCCAATATCTCTTTGAATTATTCTTAGTGAATAAACTATTTTATCTGTGAATACATTATCGTTGGTAGTATCTGGTACGATACTCCGGTCATCGTATATATTTAGCCAAGCGAGTAAAGACCGATAGTAAAGTTAAAGTACACGGTAGTTTGGGTAACTCCGTGACACTTATTACATAAGAAATCGGACCAGTAACTGGAATAGAAAGACCAATTAATGTCTGGATTGCCCCTTTAAGATCCAAACTTTTGTAATACTATTTTCAAAATTTTGCTCTCTTCTTCGTTTATCATCCTCTGTTGCATTTATTGCATCTTCATAATTATTTTCAATTCTTGTTCAATTTTCTTTAAGAACATCATTGTCTTTAATGAAATTAAGAATAATTTCGCAGATTTGGTTGCACATTTCTTTTAATGCTTCTTCACTTATTTCAGTCAGAGACAACAATAATTCAAGTTCTTCACTCATTTCTTCATCGGTAATTGTTTTGTCCTTAATAACTTCAATAATCGATTGAAATTCAATTATATAATTAGACAAAATTTCATTAAGTTCAATAGGCTTTTCACAAATTGTTGAAATTTAAACTGTTTGTTTCCTGACTTCTTTTATTTGATCTTTAATCACTTGATCTTTAGTTTTGGTTTGCATACGTTTTGAAAATATATCTATGCACTTTAGCATTTTTCTTCCAAATCCTTAATTCTCAGAACCGGCATTCTATTAGTGAGTTGAACATCTTCTTTTCTTTATTTTGATAAGGTTTTTGAAAAAGTTGAAATCGTGTTGTTTGCATGCAACATAAATGCGATAAAGTCTCATGAATTGATGATCTTTTCATTATAATTAAATATTTATTTAGATCTCTAAATAAACTTGAAATAAGTTAATTTAATTATCTAAGAAGGATACTATAGTACGGCTATTAATGATGTTTAAATCTGACTCGGCTTAAAGAGCCAATTTAGTCGAATATGATAAAAACAATTCAAAAATATTTAATTAATTAGTGTTTGTTTTAATGTAATTCATTATTACACAGCTATTGGTATATCTGCTCAAACATAATATGAATATTTAATTTGACTTTAAGCTCATGAGAAAATCATTATTTCTTTTTTTTATTATTGTGCTTATGTATCATAATAAACCAAATACAATTATCATTAATAGATATTCTTGTTTGCTGAAGATATAGTTCAATACACTAGCATGGCTCTGGATAAAGTAATTGAGATTAATGAACTTAGGAAATTTTACCTAACCATCATGAAATACATTTTTACACAAACTTATGTACATAGAATTTTAGATTTACAAATTTTAATTTAAATATTAAGTTTGGAGAAGGTTTACGGTCATACTGAACATTCTTACTTAGTATACCGAATACTTATTACCTTAGTCACTTTTGAGAAATAGATAAAGTAAATTAAATCATTTTATATAGATATAAAGGCCAATTTTATTTTAACCTGGCCCATCATTTGATCATATGCCTAAGAATTTTCAAAACTTTGAGAAAAGATATCTCGACAGCCATCAAACCAAATTCAATAAATTTTTATTTATTTAAATTCTATGGATTTATAGAATTTTAATAAATTTCTAATCCTCTATACACAAATCTTTCAGAGTCAAATTACTTTTAGATGACCTACCAACACCTAATATTCTTTATAGAAGAAACCCTTCCTATCCTAACAAATGTCATATATGCCTACAAGAAAGTAACTCACTTCACTGGATATCTTGCCCATCCTCTGAACCTCTATTCAACCTTATTCATAGTTCTTTAGGACATATTTTAAGCCATAACAAACTTCAAATCTCACATTTTCAAGCACACAACCTCCACACCTCTATTCTAAATCTTG